>VXBL01001272.1:363764-380149 GCA_013400195.1 Aramus guarauna
CTTCAAAAATATTGAAAAACTGTGAAAATACCAGTGACCACAAAAAATTAAAACATACTGCATGGGAACAGTGTTGTTTTCGTAGACCTCTTTCACAACCAAAGTGCTATCAGATGGCAATGTTACCAACTGTAAGTACAAGTAGCCTAAAATGACCTCAGTCACTCAATCTGCTCACTCAAAACCAACAAAACTCATTCCCTTCCATCTTGCCATCTTCCTTTACTGTAGTACTGGAGCTGAATGTATTAAATATGGGTCTCTAAAGAATATTAGCTAAGACATTAATTGCTAGCATGGTCTTGTGTCCTTTACATCAAGAGAACAGACTGCAACTGATAAAACACTTGCACAGAAAGGGATAGCAGCCAGCCTGTCCCATCTTATTCCCCATGTTGCCCTGTAAATGCTCTACCTTCACTTGTAAGTGCAGTTACTTATGTCTACAAAGACTGCTCTCGGTCAGTCCCATCCTCACTGCCGATGACTACAGGAGACAGAGGGAACGGGTCCAGACATGCTCTAGCACTAGGAAGAGATCTTCAAGAAGAGGCCAGAAGGAAGACAGAGATGTTTCCATTAGAAAGCATTAAAATATTTCATTTGTCACACTTCCATTCTCTCCCCTCTCCAAATCTTGCCTGTATCAATGACCAGCTCTTAGTGCCTGCACTCATCAGCTTGCTCATAAAATTGTCAACAAGACAACGTCTGCATTTCCCTTTATTCCTCCAAGTCAGTTATACTGATAATAGCTCTGTCTGCCATCATCTCCAAAAGTGACTAGGAAAAGAGATTACAGAAGCATCATTTAAATGATTCTTTCATGCAACAGATAGCCTATAATTTCGAAGAAGGGGTTGCCCTCAGATAGCCCAATCTTTGAAGGAATGGATTTGAAACAAAAATAGACTGATTAATGAATGTATAATATTGCTTGAGAAGGAAAGTGGGAGGAGGAAATCACAATCAACCCTAAAAGGAGCCTTAAACTGTCTGGAATAAAATGATTTTGAATGAAAGACTCAAGCTGGTAAACATACTGAAAAGGGCAGAGAGCAGAGCTCTACCTCTCATGGGAAGACAATTTGATGGGGGAGATAAAGACTGGAAGCTGGTTTAGTCCACTTAAGCATCGCATACTTCAGAGGTTTCAAAAGTATGATCCTAACAATATAAATCCTGTACAAGACATCAGCATACGAAATTATCGTAATGGGAGATTCACAGGTTTAAAAAGGCAGCTCATCTTATTGGGGAGGCAGCATTCAAAGCAGCACTTCAGCTCCCTGCTGCATCCATTGGGTGGGAAATTGAACAAGAATGATTATTATAACCTTGTCATTTGTATCTCTGCAGTAAGGCTTTTATCAGCACTTACCCTGTAAAACCAGTATTTTAAAGAGTTTTATTAATACAACATCAAAAAGTTTTTTTAGAGTTATATTTGGATCATTCAGCCTCTATGTAAAAGTAATGCTTATTTCACAAGTCTGGAAATTCAAAACTGACTTAATTTTAGGCTGTGGATATAAATATTAAATAACTGGACAGTTACAGGTTTTAGAGATTGCCATGTTACTCTAAATCAATATTGACTTAATAAATTAATTTGTACAATATTTAAGTTACTACCATGGTCTAAATCAATGTTGATATAAATTAAACTGACCAATGTTTATATTACTATTATGCTCTGAATTCCAGTATTACTTAATCAATAAATAGGGTTGTAATTTGTGCTGGGTGGCTAAAGCACAGAGATGGTTTCTGGCCTAACAATTTTACTACACATACCAAAGAGTATTTACAAACTAGTCTATAATTACTCAGCTGCTTAGTTGGGGTGAACCGGTAGAATATTTTCAACACTAGTAGGAATTTGCTAGTAGTACCAGATCACAGCGTAGGCAGTTCTGCCACCGGTACTTGTTCGTACCCAGCATCATTCAAGCAGGTACTGTCAAAACCAAGACCAAAATATTGATCTCCTGACCAAAAAGCCCCCAAAACAACAACAACCACACACACACCCCCTAAAACCCCTGACAAACCAAACCAAAACTCCAAACCCAGGCTTTTTTCAATTTTCACATCCTTTCAAATGAGACTGTAAGTAGCTATTTGGGATACAGCCCAGAAATATGTGAGAGGAACCTCTGCATAAAAACCTAGCAATAACTTCTTAGTTGTCCTTTATTTTAGTCATTCATTCCATTTTCAGGTCTAGTTTCACAAAAATCCCCAATAAAGACACCTCTTTGAGAATGCAGGCATTAATTTGAACATATATCACACCATGATGCCAATTAAGTTCCAAAATGTATTTTTTCATAGAAAAAAGTATTCACAATTGTTGACCATTTCAAATCACTACTAAATCCCTAATGTGATCAATTTAAAATAATGACAAAAATATCTGCCAAACTTAGAGACTGGAGGCGAAATATATTTAGAATGTGTAGAATAAGGAGCAAAGACATAATTTCCATGATTTATTTGCTCTGTAGCAGTACCTATGAGTACCAGACAGTTCTTGCCCCAAGCATGGAACCATTACAGGGCTATTAGTGCAAAACACGTCTAGTAGATGACGCAAGTCAGGTCCAAGTGGGGCAGGGGGTGGGGAGGAGAGTATACTAGACTGTAGCACCCTTCTTAAAATACTGTTAAAATACCTCTCGAAACATCCTTTGAGCCACAAGAAAAAGCAATACAATTCTCCCCCAAATCCCCTCCCAGCAAGCAGCCTGGAGAAGTGCACAAGAATAAAGTTTGGGACTTGATCTGTTCAGCGTTTTCCTAAAGCTAATACTAAATTGTTGTATGCCTTGATAAGACTGATTACTATTTTATCATTTTTAAGCCACGTACTCTTTTATTTATTAAACAACAACTACCCATATTCCTACTTTTTAATTTTCCCTTTGACACTAGACCTTCATATTTCTGACCGTTTCTTTTCTGGCATGACCTTTCATAACTTTTATTACCTTGCTAAGAAAGGACATTCTTTCCCTTCAAATCTTCTGCAGGCCATCTTCATCCACATTTTTCAACCAGATTCACATAATCTTAGTAATGTATCAGTCGTTCACTGGCAAGTCTGACAGCCTGTGAATTTATTGGGCTCATAGTCTGGTCTACGACTGGCAGAAAAAAAGATGTGAAAACCATTTGCACAATTTAATACGTGGCACATCCAATACTGTGTTCGATAACAAGCAGTGGTTTCTAACACTCGACGGAGGAAAGATGCCAGAATCTAGGAATGCTCTTTTGGGCACGGTGAGGGACATTGAACGTTTTGCTCCGGTCCTGTACCTGTGTCAGGGGTCATTTGTATCTGGTGAACAAGCCTCTTGCAAAGTTATTGAAGAGTCACTTTAATCACACAACCAGCTGGCTGTAGTCCTCAGGATATTTGAGAATTCACTGAAACATTTTCTACGGACTCCCACTGCTACTACTAAAGAGTTGCACTGCTGGCAGTGTCCAGCTAATGCTGCATGCCAGAAGACATGCTTGCTCTCTGCCAAGGGTGAACTGTTTAGCTTCTGCCTATGAAAATTTCTTGGCCCACCCTTTCTGTAAAGATGTCTTTTCTTGTTACTTTTAGTTTAGTACAAGAGCTTAAAGTCTTGCTTACCATCAGTAATTAAGAGCTGAAATTGTTATAATGGGATAAACAGCCTGACTGTACATCATAGTCTTCATTTTTTCTGTCTGTCATATTTAACTGAAATTATTC
Organism: Aramus guarauna; assembly: GCA_013400195.1. Taxonomy (NCBI): domain Eukaryota; kingdom Metazoa; phylum Chordata; class Aves; order Gruiformes; family Aramidae; genus Aramus; species Aramus guarauna. The sequence goes on from VXBL01001272.1 coordinate 367,516, forward strand.
ATCTCTATCATGAATTGTGAGATACACTTGTCCAGGATTTTCTCATTGTCCATAATCTTTGCTTTCTTTTTCTTATTGTTTTTACTGAGGGACTGCGTCTTGCTTTTTTTGCTTGTCCCCTACAATAGCCAAGCTACTTTCTTATCCAGCAAGCTAGTTTAAATAGTTTAAGTTTATGTGTGTACTGGACAGCAATCATACCACTCTTTCCAGGGCAATATCAAAAACCACTCAGAAGAGTACTCCCTCACCTTAATCTCCCACTGTTCACCCAGGGCAATAAATTTCAACGGTACCCAATATTTTTGAACAAAGTGCAGAAGCACAATCTAATGTAAGACACAGATTGGAATATTAAGTTATCGGTCTGTCTAAAATCAATGGATATTTCATGGATGCTAAAAAGAAATCAGCAAAACTCTTTATGATTAGAAGCATCATTTAACATGAACATTTACCTGATATTTTGCTGGTTCCCACACCTTATAGTACAAGCTTCAGAAAAGCATCTCCATAGTTACAGTACATAACTTCTCATTAAAAAACTGGTAATAATAGGAAGATCACAGAGACATAGTCCTGATAGCTTAATATAATTTTTTTTTTTTTTTTTTACTCTGGCTACATTCCTCAGATATCTGGAAAACTCAAGACCAGACTTCACTGACTTGAACAGAAATTTTCTGGAAAAAACTTCCCTAATTTTTGCATGTGAGAAATAGGTTGTCTGATTTTCACTCAGTCAAAAGTCAAAATTCATAAACACACAATTAACAAACAAATAACTATCTTCTATATCACTGCTGCATTGAATCATATTAGTTTCTGTCTTCAGTCATTTTCCAGGGTAAGTAACCAACGTGCTATCAGACAGAAGACTGGCTTCTCTTATTCCATATATGCTGATGCAAACAGACCAAGTGTAATTAATATCAAAAAATTAAAATAAGACCCCACTTCCTCTCCCCCCCACTATGGACAAGATAATAATCTTTGGCAAAGGTAATCAAAGGAGCCATTTGCAAACGAATGTATTCACTATAGGAAAGCAGAATCCCTATAGGTGCAGTGTCACTCACAGATAGCAGTACAATGTGTGGAACATTTCTACAGCCAGTAATGTAGCTGGTAAAGCCTAGAGATATACTTTATAAAAAAATAAAAGAGACTGGGAGTATTGGGTAAACTGCCTCCCGTTAGCCAGCACATAAGCTGGCCAGCAAAATAATGACACTTTGGACCATACCAACTGAAAGTGGAATAAAGGAATTGGGGTTGAATGAGATGGTTCAGACAGCTTGTACTTGGGAATAAGGCTGCCTGCTCTCCCAGCTGAAGGATAAGCAATAATACAAAGTCATCTAATGGAGCCTTGCCAAAACTCATCCTTCTAAATGGCAACCTGAAAGCTCACTTCACATGAAAATCAATATATCACTGTTCAAGATGAAATACAGTCAATTACCAAACAGAGGCACTTTTTTTGAACGTGGGGAATTGTGTTTAAGAGGAGGAAAAAAAAAAAAAAAAGGAAATAATCTTGTAATAATATTGTATTCTAAGACCAGAGAATGTTTAACCTTTGAAAAAATAATTAGTTAACAGGTCAAACCGCCGGCCAGCATATATTCCACTTGGCAAACAGGAGCACATGGTCAGGCAAGAAGGGAACAGTGGCATTTATAGATAATAAAAGCTGAGGAAGAGCTTGGGGTTGGTACAAACTGTGATACTCAATATGCTGCGGATATATTTGACCTGAAGCCTTCATCTGTTTGTAGGGCCCCAGACAACAAAGAATCTCTTTTATTGCCCAGGACTATTTCTCTGCTTCTTCAGAAAACCACTTTTATAAATGTACTATGGTCCACGTTAATAGCATTGTTTGCCACATTAATACTATTAGGAGGTTGTTGTTCAGACATTTTTTAAGTGAAAACGCTTTTCTAATTCCCAGCATAAGTTTGTTCGTGACTGGTCTCTTGCCTGTGTTGCCTGTCACCAGGAGAAGCTTCTGCAAGTGCCTGATATTTTTATCTCTAAGAGAAGAATTACATCCCGTATCAGACCTTTCACTGCCAGGCTGAAGCCTTTTTCTGTAAGTAATCCTTCCACTTCCAGAAGAAATGCTCCAGATGAACCCCCTACAGGGTATTGCGCAGTGCCATTCATATTTTTAGATCTCTGTTGATAAAAATCTCACTCAGTCTATCCCACAGTTAACTTGTCTCTTTTCAGTTTCATCCCCTAAGGTATGGTCTTGCTATGATCAGCTTGTCCTGTCTTCTGTTGCTACCTCCAAAAGGCCCCCGCTCACAACAAAAAAACCTACTGTGTGTTAGTTTGCACTGTGACTTTTAACCTCACCTCAATAGCACGATCTTCAAAGTTACCCACTTCTTCCTCCACAATAATGTCATCTCCCTTTCTGCTGTCAGTGCTGCTGTCAATACTCATCCGGGCCTGGGACAAGAAGCAAGAAACAGATCACATCAGGAGATGTTCAGGGGATGGACATGGGCTCCTTATCCCATGCTTAAGTAGGGCTAGATCCAGGAGGAGAACAACAACCAAGCATAAAGGAGAAGACCATGGTGCACAGGCATCCTAGGATGCACAGTGGGCACTCTGCCAATAAATTATATCATTCTCAGAGAGCTGCACAGATTTTTCTGAGGCGGTTCAGTGTGGATACTTGCCTCCGCTACTGGAAATACAAATTTGTGGGTGCTTTCTGGCCACGTGGCCATTCTCGGCCCAGCTCTCCAGTGAGTGTTTCCTCATTGTGCCCCAGGGCGGGTTTTGCCCACGACTGGCTGTGTTAATGGCTGTTACTCCACAGCATGCCCTCCTCTCCTGGAAAGCCATCCCGGCACATGAGGGATGGTCCCAGGGCCTCTAGAAGTGGGAGCAGCTCTGACACCAAGCCTCCCCTCGCCTGGATGTTCTGGGCAGGACCTGGTGGGAATGGTGTCCTATAAAGCCATGAGGGTGGGAGCCTGCTCCGTTGGGAATCTGTATCTCCACACAACCCCCCACTTTTCATTTTGTTTCTGTTATTATAAAGCAAGACATAGATTTTTTTTCATGGATTCAGGCAGAAAGTCCTCTGATGATACATGCTTACTTCTCCCAGACTCCAGATGTTTCTGATAAATACATTTTGGGTTTGTTTCTAATAGGAAAATCTAACCGCTCTTAAGGCTTTGAAGGCAGAGGTGAACTATGTCAAGCTTTATTGTGATTTATAGATAAGACTATTCAGTTTTATCACTGTCTGGTTAGATGGCGCTGCAGTACGTGACAGCCTGGTTTGAAATTTTCCCTCACCACCTAGATAAGCCCAAACTCTTTTTTTTTTTTTTTTTCCTTGTAGATTGCAGGTGTGAAAGACAGAAAATGTAAAATTACTGGGAGCTTGGCACTAAAAAATAATGATCCATTATAGTGACACCATTAACTACTTCTATCTGCCTGTTATGAAACTCCAAAATGCATTTGGACAAAGACGTCTGATATCATTCAGGGCATGTGGAGAGTCTGGAATAATGAGGAGCTGCAATATGAAAACACACAAAAGAGATTTCACCTTTCTTCCTGAGTTAATTATCTCTGACAGAGGAGGCAAGCTCAGAAATGGTATTTGCTGTTGTATGCAAGTATTTAATATCTCCTTAAAGAGTCAGCTTTGAAAAAAAAATAAGTAATTTAACAAAAATAATTATCAGCACTGACTTTGTCTGAGAAATTTCTTTTAAGACATTTAAGTTCATTTTGAATTAACTGAGAATGAACATAACACTCGTGAGTGTCATAGGTCCATGGGGGACATACTAGGTACTGCAGGGTCTGTGCCTTTCTTATGGAGATAATCATGGAGAAGTTTCTAAACACAGCCCTTGCAATGAAGACATTGGCCTTATGTATACTTCTAGCCAATACAAAAGTCTGGCTATACTTCCTGGAATAGGAAGCAGTAAAATAAGTATGTAATGTCATTATTCAGCTTTCTAATTAATGACTGACAAGTGTCTGTCTTAGAAATTATTACTTTAAGCTGTACTAACAGCAGAAATAAAGAGTCCTAATATGTTTTTAAACTGTCTGGTATATTCTATTCACTTTGCTGGTATATTTATCCATTTATATTTCTGTACATTGTAAGAGTTAACCAAATTCTGCCAAAAATGAATTTGTCAGAAGTTATTTACTATACTCTGATAAGATGCATTAAGTGATGAAGTAATGTAGTCACTGAATACTGTTAGAGCAGCCTTGCCCAGGATGCCTTATTCACTTTTGTCACCTTGGTATTTTCTTTGCTGCATTCACTCTCACCTTTATTCTACCTTCTTGTAACAGACCATGACGCACTCTTGAGTCAGTAATTTCCTGCTATATCCCTCCCTTGTTTTTTCTCTTGCTTTACCACCTTTTTTTATCTTTTTATTTTGTCTCTGCAGTGTTATTTAGAGCTTGCTTTACTCTCCTTTTTCATCCCATTCCTTCTTTCAGAAGCTTCTCTCAAAATCCTTATTGTCTTTTTCACAACTTATCAATCTTCCCTTCTCTTCCTCTCATCCACATCTGTCTACCTTCATATGTCCCCTGGTATTTCTATGAAGCATTCATACAAGAGCTTCAGAAAGGCTGTAGCCAGAGCACCCCAGAGGGAGCAGGCGGTGAGAGAGGAGGGTCTCTGGGCTGGGAGGGGTGGAAGTCCTGGTCCACCTAGCTGGGACCCAGCAGCATCTCAGCCCTCCTGGGAAATTGGTTAAGCTCTTTGTCCAATGCCACACCTTCCCACAGTGCCCTCTTCTCACCTGTGAGTTGTAGCCACGTACTATATTTTACCTGACATACTAACGTGCTCCTGAGATAAACCACCTGCAGGTGCATCCTACAGATTAAACTGGGTGCCCCTATGGACTCCTGCCTGAGCCTCTCTGCAGCAGTGGTGGTTGCAAAGGCAGAATTGCTCGGTCAGCAGGCAGCAAGCCTCAGCAGATGGGCTATACATCTCCTTAGAGACTAATGTGCAACCTGAGAATAAAAATATGTGTAAGAATAAAAGCATCCATGTTATATATGGTGTACTGAAATTTTTAGGATAACAAAGACTACGTTTCAGGCTAGATTCTCATTCTTCCTGTATTTTAATTTTTATGGTCAAAACCAATGAATCAGCAGAGAATAGTGTTTTAAACTTTGTCTCCGCATCACACATTTGGTTTTGTGGTCCTTTCTGGTTGACTATTAGCCTGCTCATTGGCCGTATTATGGCAGCCTGTGAATATCTCAGCAAGAGGCCAAAATGCTGTTCAACTTACAACATGATCTTTTTGTACCATGTTTATTTTTACCATTACATTATTTTCTTTCTGCCTTTATTTACACTCCCTGAGCTCGCATAGGCATTTTACCAAGACATGCTTTGACAGTCAGCTTTCTCTTTTATGCCCATTTGTGAATTTTTTTTTCCTAGAGCGATTATAGTAGCTTATGCCTGGAACTTGCCATCAATGACATGTCTAATCATTAGGTTGTTTTCCATGCTCTGATACGACAGGAGGCATAGCTGTCTTTCTCCAGAGCAGATCAGTGACCCTTCCTATCATTTATTTATGCATGAACTGTTGAAGAATAACAATAAAATAGACGTAACAGAACAGTTTCTGAGAAATGCCAGGGATTCAATTCCAGTTCTGTTCATAGATTCTCCTGTGTAATTTTTTTCTTGATAAATCCATACAGAACATCACCAAAACAAAGGAATATGATTTATTATTATTTGTATAAATGAGTCCTCACCTCCATAAAAGTTAAGATCATTCCCATCAAGGTTAAGATCCTTCTATGCTAGGCAATATGTATTCATATGTTAAGGACTTGTCTGTGCTTTAAAGAGTTTTTAATGCAAATAGATTACACAAAGACAGTAAGAAGAGCAAAATATTATTGTTCGCACTATATCTCTCCCTGGGTGAGGCAGAGGAAAATTCCAGCTAGTATGAAAGAAATTGTAAAAGGGTTCGGCGGCAGGGGTGAGACCTGCCCTGGGCACCATGCGGGCTAGCTCAGTGCCCCCACCAACAAGACCATCCCCCTCTACAGCTGACGGAAAACCTATCCATAATCACATTTGGTTTACTCCATGGTAAGAAGCCACCAGTCTGAAACAGCTTTTTTGCGTTACCATTTTGAGGGGAAGTGTCTCAGGGAGAGACACCTTTCCCCACAATTTGTAAGCTGAGGGGAAAATACCATGACAGACTATAAATCACACTCCCAAACTCACCACTTAACAAATTTTAAGTAGATACATACATAGTTTAGCTGGAGAGGGCACCATCCTCAGATACTTTTTGAGGTAGATGCCAGGGCATAACAGGAGTCTGAACAGTGGGCAGCACCCACTGACTCTCCCCTGAACCACCCAGTTCTGTTACCTACAGCCAGAGCCCTGCCGACCGACCGCCCTTTCGCAGCCGCCCCGATATTTGTTATAAATCTGTTCCCACAGTCCTGACACTGACATTCTTAAAGCAAATCATCAGCTTTCTGGCATCTCCATTTTGTTTGACATTCGTCAAGACAATGAACCACTGTGACAAATTACTAACATCAGAAATCCCATCAAGGAATATTGTGACAAATAGAAACTCTGCAATTACTTCTTTCATAGCCCTCGACATCGTGTCTGCAAGTAGAATCAATCAGACCATTCAAGATATGATCAGACAGTCTCTGAAAGCCCTTTGCACCCTCCAGATGTGCTGTTACATGCTTTACTTATGGGGAAGTGTTACTAATTTTAATGTAGATCTTTCGATCCTGAATGATATTTTTGTTTTTTTCTGTTTTGTAGTCGTGGCTCTTTTTGTCAGGACAAAATCAGAAAGGCTTTAAGGTGCATCCCTTCAACAGGAGGGGGGGGGGGGAAGACCCTTAAGGGTAGCCTGAAGTAATTTTACTGAACAATATAAAAACCCCCTTTAACATCAATATTAGCTGTACTTTATTTCTATTAGCACTTTTATATAAATCTTGATAGTATACCTAAACCAGATTGCTTTACAAAAGAATACATGCAATGCTTAAGGAAAAAGACATACTAACTGGTAAAATCTGTGGGGTTTAAGTCAAGTGCAATTACTGTATCTTGTGCCAAATATGGTCCAGGAAAATTTCAGAAAAAAAGAATTATATTAATTATAATACTTGAGATATTTCTTGTAATATTTAATATACCATTTAAGTAGGTATTCAAGTTTAAAAAAAGATACAACTGAACTATCCCAAAGACACTCAATTTTAAAAGCAACAGTCTTACTGCTTATTCCTTCAGAATCCAAAAAACGCATGAGGGGTTTTTTTAACCCTTCAGAGCACCCTCCATGGAGTTATTTGAGAATGACACTTTTTAAACAGTATTATTATTATAATTATTAAATAGAAAAGCTGCCTCACCGTTTGTTATATGTCCCCAGCTGCATGGGACCTACTGTGCCAGACCTACAGATGATCCAAATAGGCCCCTGCCTTGTTTTATATCAACCTTAACAACACAGCTGAAAACTTTGCAGCTGCTCGCGAAGACCTGAGAGCACTACACAGACCTGCTTGAGAGGCAAGTACGAGCACGACAGCTCCTGCCTTTCTCAAAGCATTAATTTACAACATAAGGATTAAATAATGAAGTTTAGGGGATACAGATCAGGTTTTATGATGGAACTGTATTAGTGCACAGACAGATACATTTATCTTCAGTTAGTTCTACAATAAAACAGTTTAAAATTAGTACATGCTGCTAAAATTGTGCATAATGAGAAACTGTAACAGTTCTGAAGATTATTTATTAGTTCAATTTATCTATTTTCTCAATGATCCTAACACACTTCTGGTACTCAGAATTTAGTTATACTTTCAAAGATGTCAAGGAGTTAGAGCTGAGACAGGTTATCTAATCAATACTTGGCCATCCCAACATCTAGGGTCCACCAAAGACAGCAATTCCAAAATATCAGGATTCTTCCTGATTTTAGTCTAATAAGCCACACACTTTCTGAATGTGCGATGAAAATGAACTGTTACTGAGCGCTACGATGTCAGATGTCTGTTAATTTGACTATATATGCTCCCCTTAAGAGTTAACAGTATTTTAGACCTCATGAGATGATTGCACCAGTTAACAGCATTTGTAATTGTCAGCCATTTTATGCTTTGAAATAGAAAACACGCTATATTATAACTGGTGAGTTTCTAATATTCTCTGTATCAAATGCAGAAATTCATTTCATGTGAACAACAACATGGGCTTGCTTCATGTTTTCACACTTAATTTCCACTGAGCTGAAACTACTTCAGATATTTCTGGCTGCCAGTTTCTGTCCCACCAGGTATCTGGACCATGTACTGAGGTGCCTGGAGAGCTTTGGAGAGAAAAATAGTCTGGTGAAAAAAGGGGGCTTGTACTTGCTGGCAGAAGAGGCATTCTGACCATGATAGGGACCATGATCTGGTGTGCACAGAGAACATATAGATGTTATACAGGCCACATGGCTATCTTCCTTTCTTTGAGCTTATTTCCTAAAACTCATGCACAAAGTGTTGACCTCTTGAAGATTCATAGCATGTATAGCATGTATTTTAAAGGGGAGGATTCTAACAGGTTGTAAAATCAGGTAGGAAGTTAGCTCCCTCAATAATAGGATCATGCAGTAAAGTCAGACCTGTGCTTCTTTACTTGTCAGGACCATCTAACAAAAAGGAAATAAGAAATGATAGGTTGCAGGGAATCTCCTGTAGTCCAAAGAGATTGATGATTTCAGAGCAAAAGTTCATGACATCTCTTTAAAACTCTGTCACAGACTTGTGGCTAAGCTCATTTCTGTTCACGTGGCCCTGAATCATTATAGATTGTTGGCATTCAGTGAGAAACTGCAGTTATGAGGGGATTTGTGCTATCTGATCGGAAAGAGCCCATTGATTTTTTTTTCAGCCTGATACAACATCTGCTCTTGAAGTTGGAGAGATTCTTTAATGTGTTAAAACACCACAGATGACCAGTAATAGTTTAATGAATAATACTTTATGTTCAGCAACAGCTTACACACAGCCTAAGATACTGAGGAATGAACCAAGTCAGTGGTTTAATTGAGTGTAACCATTACATTCTGAGTATGTTAAAGTACTTTGCTAGAGAAGAGATCAGGTAGAAGTTGGCTGAAAAGAATATGGGAGTTCATAGGATCCTTAATTTTACTTGCACCAGCAAAATAAGGGTGTTCTGAACACTAGAGGTCTTCAGAACTACAGAAACCGGATCAGAAGCTTTTAGAAGATGAGCCCACTCAGAGAGTCACTGAAACTGAAAGGAAAAATCCAGAGCTAAGGGAATAACTCCATTAGTTGGTGGTATTGGAGATCTTTATCCTTCTTATGAGCTTTGAGCGAAGCATGAAAACCTGGTAACTTTTCTCAGGCTTTGCAAGAAAATAACTATTTGAAACAATTCAAATCTCTCAGATTTATATGGTTAGGTTATCAAAAGATTACAAATACTTCTTGACACTGGTAAATCTGAAGGTATCTTGGCCTCTCATTACAGTCTGATTTTTCCTTCTCAGCCAGAGGAAATTAAGGGCAGGAGGAAAGCAACAGACTGGAAAAAGAAAGCCAAATGATCTGATGAATGACTGGTATAGCACTAGGTAAGAGAAGGATGTATGGTAATGCATTATGCTTGAATATTTTCTACTGACTACTCCTCTTGTCAGCCCTCCACTTGTACACTGACAGGTCTTGGCATCACATTTGTAATTTTATTCTAACTACAAAGATGTGGAAAGAGAGTGCCTGGATCCCCTTGTGTTGTGGTGAAGCTGTGTTTTCCAGCCTTCCAGAGGGGGCTGTTACAGGCCACCTCAAGTTAAAGCACTCTTGTAGCTATTCTGAATATGGCATGTTATGAATCTGGCTTGAGCCAAAACTGACTTTAAATTTTTGCTTTCTGTCCTATACTCCTTGGAGAACCAGAGGGCCAAAGAAATAAACAGCACATTTACAATAAAACGTACTGAGATTAGGCTCTATAGTAAATATGTCTTTGGTGTAGCTTAACAATATTTGGTTGATTAAAGATATTATAGTAAAATCATTACTGCTCATATGAAGTATTACGTTATCCTATGTGTAACTGATGTTATCAGAGTGATGTTATCACTACGTGATTCAGTGTTTCCTTTAAAATGAGGCTCTTCTACACTATCATACTGATATCTCGTACGTTAAACAGTGCTAGTAGGGGGTTAAAGGAGTTAAGAGAAAGTTGATGAAAAAGTTTCCCTCTGACAGTACGCTGGATCCCAGCTCTGCTGTGTCTGAAGATGAAATTTCTGCTAATCTGGGAGGTTGTCATCAAGCCTTGAGAAGGCCACACAACTTGACTCACATCAACAGCCAGGCAAGGGCATCAAGTAGGAGACAGAAATGGGAAAAACCTACAGAGCAGGATGCTTCATGAAAACCATATACTACAACACGATGGATGGACCCAAATGTGCACATCTCAGTTATCATAGGCTAGCAAACTCAACCTCAGGAATGCAGTTTGGATTTAAAAATGCTTCACTGAAAAAGAGAAAGGCAGCAAACATTTGACAGTTAAAAGAAGCAGGTCTTTTGTACTTAAAAGCACAAGAAAATCCTTGCTCTCCTCTGCTGTTGGAAGCACTCAAAAATGGATCTATAACTATATGAATTCATGTTTCCTGCCGACACAAATGGGTTCAGCTCCACTGAGCCAGTGAAGGTCTGTCCTTGGTTCATACGGACTCATTTTTTGAATGCCACCAACAACAAACAACTGATTTTTCTTTGCTTTAATTGCAGGGTTTGGCACCCACAAGTATTACAAGGCAGTCCAAGATGATAAGCCAAGTGAGTTTGCTGTGTGTGCGCGAGATGAGCTTCTCCTCCTCACATTTTAGTGCTCTTCACGCTCCCCTACCTGATCCACCTTTCATCCTGCCCTCATTATCTGCTTCTATACCCTATCTTAAGACTTAACCTAAAGCCTGTTGAAGTGAAATGTAAAACCTCATAGAATGCAACAGACTTTGGATCAGGCCTTTAGGGATTAACCAGTATGGCTAGTGATCACCTCTGAGAGCTGCTGAAGGCCTTTGGGTCTCAGTAACATTAACAAACCTCACAGGACCAAGCCCAGAGCTAATTGCTGGTATCAGGACTAATGGGATCCTGAGAAATCTTGCAACTTTCGGGTTTCAGAAGTTGTGGCATATTGGTCTGACAGGCAGAGGAGCTAGCTCATTGGTCTTGGGAGGCTCTGACAAAATCTTTCACAGGATTGGAAGCTTCTTAGGCCCATCTCAAATTTTCATTTGAGTCATCCTAATAGGCTTTTTTGTCAACCCTCTTGGGTCTGCTAAGAAAAAAAAAAAGGGGGGGGGGATAAATTAATTCAGATTCATGTTCTTTTGTGACTGCTCCTGCTGAGCACAATAAACTAGCATGCTGCTTTTAATTAGCATTTAGTTAACTGCTCATTTTTGTGCAAAAACTGCACCAACTCGAGTGAACACAGAGATGCTGAACTGAGGGCGGGGGTGGTGTTGAGGGGAAGACTGGGTAGAATTACTCAAAAAGCAACCATTTATTCAGTGCTTGGGCTCTGTCTTATTTCAAACTGTGCAGATAGTAACAATGGAATTTGAACAGAAAGCTAATTGTTATTGATAATTCACCCTAGGTAACATACTCCAAGTGACTATGCATTAAAACGTAATGGAGTCCTACCACTATAACACCAGTGCAACCCAAATCTGAGCTCAGCAACCAATGCTCAAAATCATGACAAACAAATAACACCTTCCATGGTAAAAGCACTACATTTACATAGCTGTAAGTGATTTCATCAGCACAAATTTTGCAGCCATTGCTCCTACTATTTCCATTTGTCCTCCTTCCCACCCAATAGGACAGATATCTACCTAAACACAGCTGCTGCACCTTATTTCAGTAAGAATAGAAGACCCAGCTTTTGAAAATCAGACTGTGTAGCTTCAGGAGAACATTGGCCTCCTGTGGGCCCTACTCCTTCCTCTATCACTACTCAATGCCAGAAATCATGGTAGGACGTGAGTTTGGAATGAAGAAAATTACCTATTTTTTTAGCACAATTCATATGAGCTGCTTCTTGAAAAATTAAAGATCATCTTGGCAAAAAAGGGAACTAATCAAGATGTTGGCTGAATTTATAAACAGGGTAATACGTCTTCTCTACAGACTTGCAGATGTGTATCACCACATACACAAATTTGTAAAATGAACTACTGCACATGAAGCTTGCACATCTCCAACTGAGGAAAAAAAAATACAGCTCTTGTCTTTTCTTTCCTAAGCTGGGAAATCTTTTCTTTTCCAAGTTTAAGAGAATATTGATGGCCATCCTTGTTTGTCCCACCTGCTGTTCTTTGTCAGTATTCTCCAGACAGAAAACTCAACCCAATGGTGAGCTGGATTAGTTGGAAGCCACTGGAATTTTTTCCATACCTTGTCTTTACTATCATGGGATACTGAACCACAGAAGCTGTGCCATCTTAAAAAAAAA
>VXBL01001272.1:380194-417247 GCA_013400195.1 Aramus guarauna
AAAAAAAAAAGAAGAGATGTGTTTAGGAAGTTCTTTAAGACAAAAGCAAAGCTTTTCAACTCCTACGGGAAATTTTTACTATTATTTCTTTAATATTGCAGTACGAAGTTCTGTTATGGACCAGAAGCCACTTGCATGGCCTTGTGCTATATTTATGAAAGTCAGAACAACAAGGTGGGCCTGTCACATGGGCTTCACAGTCAAATTCACTGTATCCTTATGTTCACCTGCACTGAAGCTATTGCTGCAATTCCTGTGCATAGTATCAGATGCCATTTACACAGTTAGACATCTCTTTACTTAACAAATAAAGAGACATGAAATGTCACCCACTGGAACACAATGCATCTAAAGAGAGTGGACTGCTTTTTACAGGTCTTCTGTAAGAAGAGAAGTAACAGTCTGGCATTACTGGTCTTGTCTGCTGTCTAGGCACTGGTGAACCCTGACACTTCTGTACTGAAGTTGTTAACCTTCTCTCAAGGTACTGCACCAAGACCCTGATGACACTGAATTTGCTGAGGATAGCTTGTTATACGTGAGCAAGTATGGGCAATAATCAGCACTGAATACATAATTTTTTCATATGCCTTGTAAAATCATGTCATTTTAGAGTACTGAAAGGTTGCTGGAAAGTCACTCAGCATTACCAGGGTATCACTTTATTATCATAAACTTGTTTGTGTTATTTTCATACAGGAAACACGCAAAATGGACCAAAAAAGGGATGCATTGTTGCAGAATAGTAAAAATCATAGTTCAAGTTATTAATCACACTGAATCCCATGAGTTTTTGGCAGATAATAAACGGGTGATAGATTGATCTCTAAAATCACATGCATATTATGAGCATAATCCTCACTCTAATGCAGGGTCGTAGAATTTTACGGTCTCATAAGCTTGCAAGGTTTCACCTGGAACATCAAAACAATTGCTAAAAGCGCAATAAATTCTACAGCTAGCCATCTGCTTACCCTCCTGACCTTTCAAATCTTATAAAAACCCAAGCTCATAATTTTTCACTCTATGAATTTCAACTTTTTTTTTTTTTAATACAGTATATTCAGAAAGTTACTTCATCTTTTCCACGTAATAAAAAAAGATCCATTCCATTTGATAATATTTTGTGGCAACAGACATTTTTTCTTGAAAGGGCTCTGAGTGCTATCACTAGAGCTAATGGGATTGTGGGGCACTGCCAGTTGTTTTATCTGGTTGGAAACATTTATTTTGAGTCGTACCCTTCTTGTAAGGGTTCACCTATCAGTCCCTATTGGAAATTATATCCAGTAACTGCTTCGGAAAAAGGTTAAGTAGCACCAGTATCTGTCTCCTATGTTCATCTCTGGTATTGTGAATCACTCTGCTTTGGTTTTCAGAAAGTCGTAAAGGTTAAGGTTTCCTATTTCTCAGCACTGAACTATTGTACGTTCCCCTGAAATTAATATTTCTTTTGCAGCTAGACAATTAGGGAAATAAGACCTATCAATACATTGTACTACGTCAATGCTCTTATGTGGCCAAAAAACTATACGGTATAGGCCACATTTCTGAAAAGCAGGTTCACAAGTTAATAAGTAACCTATTGCAAAAATTGTCCCTTGACCTGACTAATAGGGTCAGGAAGGAAAACCTGTAAGAAAACATGTACAAAAACCCTAAACATTATATGTGCAAATAAAATAAATTAGGGCTTAGACATACCAAAGTTGAAGGAAATACAGCTCAGACAGCAACAGATACAAAGAGAACAACAGAAAACCAAGGGAGATCTTAGGAACAACCAAAGAGCAAAAGCCAAATTAGGGCAAGGGCATCAGATAGATACTCTCTGTGTGAAACACACCAGACGACAACACTCTGTTAGGGTAAAGCAGAGCGGTTCTGGTGGGGAAAATAAGATTCCATACCATGTTCCTCTGACATCTTTACCAAACTTGGGGAAGGATTGTTCTCTCTCTTACGATGTTATAAAAATAATAATAATAATAAAAAAAAAATTATAGAAGAGAGACCTGCTGTCCCTCATTGCGCAGTTGTCAAAGCACTGGTTGAGGTGGACTCAGTCAGATGATGGAATATTAATCCATTCTCCAAAAGTGATCATCTCATGTCTTTTAGGGGTTGGGGTTTTTTTTCCCTGTACCAGGAATAATGACATTATGCATGCTTCTCATAGGGGTATCAAAGAGCCACTAGTTAATATTCATAAATACAAGCAAGGCAAAAACCCCTTAATTGTTATTCACTCAAAATAGGTTCAGCAGTTTTCATCAACAAAAGATTTCACATTTATCCTCACCAATGAATAACTAAAAATCATAATGTCCACATGCAATTCTAAAATTGACTTGATTTTCAAAACAACAAAAACAATTCTTAGATTAATATTATCAGTTCTCCCCTGTCCCAAATTCATTCGGAATAGCGTTATTTTCTCCAGTTTCCTGATAAGATGAAATCTATGCAAGTCTATCCATATGACTGTCTCCCTTAATAACCCTTGAACTTCTTGGTCACTTTTTAAAAGGCATAGCTTTCAGAGGTGCAAAACTGCTGCAAATATCATGAAAACAGTTGACTATTGAAAAGAGATCCAAATTTTAGCCTCAGCTGAAGAAAAGATCTTTTCCCATTCTCAGAGATAAGAGCAAATCAGCACATATGTGCTCAGAACGAGCTGCAGCAATTTGTCCAGCCAAATAAACTGGGGATGCTAGAGGGAGATAGGCTTGCTGCAAGAGGAAGATTGTGAAGGAATAACGAGAGAACTGGAGGAAACTGGTTGTAACTGACAGTAGGAAGCAATTAGGGGACCTAAGGCACAAATCCGTGGGAAGAATGATTTTTAAAACCAGGTTCTGCTCACAAAACAACATTTCTTAAAAAAAAAAAAATAATTAAAGCACAGTACATTAGTTCATCTCTTTTTCTTTATGATATCTCATTGAAAATACTTTGAAATAAAAGGGGTGAGTCATAATGTTTCAAAAGAACAACAGGAGAATACCTGCCTGTGCACCACACTTCAACGTGCAGGGAGGACTGAATAAGAATCTGCTTATGGGAACCACGTAGTCAGAATGTGTATTGGGAGAAAGAGCTCTCATCAAATTACAGTACTTGACATAGTCAGTGAATTAAGGTAGCCTACCGTTCAGCCTGACAGCAAAAAAATTTTTTGCTAACAAATCTGTAAATTGCACTATGTTAGCAAAGTACTAAATACAAACTCCTCCCTAAGTATGTGTGTGTGCTTCCAGGAGCTCATCCAGTACAGGAGGGGATGGAGACTGGCAGCCATGGAGAAGAGTATCTGAGAAGTACCACTAGGAATACTTTGGAAGAAGAAACAATAGTTTAAGTTAACCTCATTTCCTATTCTCATTACAGTCAGTGAAACAAAAGATGAACAGGTGTAGTGCCATTTCTTCTGTCATTACCGTCACTGTCACAAGGCTGAGGTACCCAGCTTCAGTTTATGCTGGTCTCAGTGTAATGTGCTGTCAGGTCTTGCAGCCTTAAAATTTGTTATTATTTTAGTTGGGAATCTCACTCCTTCCTCACAGTGGTTGGAGACAGTGTTATTCTACACATTTCTTATGCCACCTGGCCCAGTCAACAATGCCAAGATGATTTCAAAGTAGTTAAGTGTGCCATACATTAGGCCCATGCATATGCAGTACCTGAAGGCATGTTGCATTTCAGCTGCCCCATCCTTTACTTCTCTTCTGCAGATGGAGGTGCGTTAGCCAGCAGGAGCTGAGATTTGGCCTTTCCTAGAATGTCATTGTTCTAAAACCAGTATTAATTGCCCCTGTTCAAAATCAATCTATTCTAAAGTTGTTTTGTTCTGTTTTCTTGGCTTAAACCTAAAACACAGGCAGAAAAATCCTTTCTTGTGTTTCTTTTCCACATAAAATAAGCAGCCACCCAGCGCAAAGTTATGCAGAAACTGCATTCTCATCCTCAGGGTAAAACTGCGACATGGAAGGATGAAAGCGTAACCAAGCCCAACGTGTAACCTACGCTTCAACAGGGACAGCTGCTCACGTACCGTAACAAGGAACCTGTGGTGGCTCCACTGGTTGAAAATAAGTTCAGTGAGCAGTTCTTATGGGGTATGGACAAATATCGTGCATTGCAATTTCATTTTTCCATAGCTTAGATTTACTTCCCTCCAAAACATTCATAGGAACAGAACAGATGCTTCTTGGCTTCATAGAACTGCCAAAAGTTTTCCAGCCTAACACATTCAGGGCACAGAACAAATAGAAGCACTTTACTAACCTCTTCTTTCTATTAGTAAAATGCAAACAGCTCTTCCTGGGACAGATCCAGCTTGGGGATAAGCCCTCCAGAGCAGCACAGGAAAGAAACGACATTTGGGAGGAAGAATCTTTCTTCAAGGAGAACCCCAAACAGGTTAGGGGCCACATATTTCACATTATGTTCTTTTTTGTTCACACAGCCTTCAGCAATAAAAAGTGGTGGTTGAGAAAGAACAAGTAGTCCTGGAAATTAATAAACATCTTAAACATCATCAGCAGTTGCCATAGCAAGGATAATATCATAAGTAGCATGCAGGTCACTGTGCTCTTTTGATCTGATCATTACTGACAACAATTTCATCTGGTAATTCTGAAAGACATGGGAAATTGTGTTCTTAAAGAAATACCATTAAAAATTTAGCAAGGAGGGTTTTGAAATCAAGAAGAATGGATACTAATGGTGCAGTAATTAAGTAAATCAGAGATGATGAGAGCTAAAGGGAAAATGACACGCTTAAATGGGTAGGAAAGGAAACAAATTTCAAATTATGATCACCCACAATTTTAATTGTTCATCTTTTCATTTACTCACCTGGGGGGGAATGGGGAGCAGTTGAAATTTATTTAATGGCATGATGAGAAACTACACTTCATCTCTTTCTTCACAGTAGATATGAGTGAGACTATTTCTAACATTTATTTCTAATAAAGGAGAACCTTTATTCAGGATGCTAAGGATGAAGAGATAGAGTGGAAGTTCCATGAGCTTTCTAGTAGGCAAAATCCTGTGCTGAACCAAACTGAGCCTGCCTAATTGAGGTCATGATTTGGGCAGTCACAGAACGGATTGCTGAGCAGAAAAGTGATCTCACGGGCGCTGTGTTAGTGACCCATTAGCACTACAGCCTACCATGGGATAAGCTTAGTTTAACAATAAGATATATTCAGTGTTTGGTAGGCTCTGATACAGTTTCCTTCAATATGCCTCCCTCCCTCTTCCTCACAGGCAGGGTCCCCTTCTGTCCCAGGGGACAAACCACACTTTTCTGCAGCTATACTAAGAAAGAAACATGGACTCGCACAGAAAGCACGGATGCTGCAACTCTTAGGCACAAGGTAACTGGGAGAAAGAAGCTCAGACTTGCCTGTGTCTTAAGTTCATCCTCACATTTAAGATCTGTGTGTACTGGCATTAAACAGACTTCGGAGAAACATGCTCCACCTGCACCTTCTTTCATTCTGCGAGACGCTTGTCAACCTTGATAGTTCTACCTCATTTGAATCATTCCTGTTCCTCCGCATTGAAATCAGGTTTGTTTAGTGGAAAAGTGTTTTAAATGCAGAGGAGAGACTCATAACTGTTACTCAACCAGAATAAGTTGAATAAATGCAACAAAATAATACCTTGTTGTGAATAAATGCAGCATTATAGCCACATCCCTCCAATATAAAAATATGTAACATTTTTGATATTTTTTTTTTTAAATTACTCCACATGGTCTTAACTACATTTTCTACTCATTTAGGTTTATCACTCAATATCTTATGTAACACTTATGCATTGGATTTCATCCTGTAATGTAGTCACTGTATGTAACAAAACCTTGAAGATAAGATTCAGTATCAAAGCCTGACTTGTAGAAATTGTTGTCCTTAAAGGGGAGGAGGAAATGAGAATAGACTAGACCATGGTAGTGGATGATTATTGTTGGAAGAAATATGAATTTCTTTCCTTTGGTCTGATTTTTGCCAGTTAAGAAACTTACTTAAAACCAATACAAATGGTTACTAAATTGTAGACTAGATTCAGAATAATGTAAAATAGATATATCTAAATCCAAAATCCATATGTGTAATTGTTGATTTTCAAAAATGCAAACTATTTAACAGCCTTGGAAGACTACATCAGTAAAATCAGCTTCTCACACAATGCTCTGTGTAATTCTGTGTTGCCCTCCCTCTCCAAGTTTCTAAGCTGAAAGCTTGGTTCTGCATGATGTATGTGCCCTCCAAAGAGGTCAACGCTCTGCAAAAACAATTCTAGTAAGATCTCTCTACAGTAAAATAAATCAGATCTCCTTAACCCCTTTTCTTTCCCTAAACAAAGACCAAAGCCACTATGAGATGGGATGGAGTTTTTGTTTGACTTGATAGCGAATGAGATGGATCTGATTCTACAGCCCTATCAGTCTTCAAGGCATACACACAGCACTTCGGTTTTCAGCCACACTATATGCATCAAAACATCAAGTGAGATCCTCATCACAAACAGCTCAGGACATGAGAATATTGTCTAGCAAGGTGACATACTCGAAGAGGTTTCTGAATTTCATTCAAAGTTTCACTTTTGCAGTTTATGAAAGCATTAAAAAAAAAAAACCAACCACACCAAAACAGAGTATGGGTGGGTAGATTGCTATACTAAAGTAACCAACACAATAGTGTAAAGTTTGTGTTTGCAGACTTAACAGCAGATTAGACATAGGAATAGGACATCAGTATTAATACCCAGGAAATATCTTTAAATCATCTATAATGACATTCACCCCAAAGGCCAGCAGCAAACTTGCTTTACATACTGAGTCCTTGATCTGTAATCTGTCTCGCTGCACAAAATGATAGCTTGCACTATCTGCTTCTCCTTCTCTATTAACATTTCAAATGGTGCTTGCTCTCTAAGAAAAGAAATAGCAAAACCCAAAGAGAACTCTCAAATCTAAAGGCAGGGCAGTGACACTAGCCAAGTTAGGAAAAGATCAAGATGTCCTAATATCTCTGATAGTAAAACTCCCTTCTCATAATTATGCCCTATCTCCTTGCCAAAACTTGTGCATGCCTGCATGAGTGCATGTAGAAACTTAGCTCCTCCAAGAACACATGCCAGTGTTCCCTTGCAGATGTGAAAAAGCTGGAGAAGTTTCAAGATGGGGAAAACTTTGCACTTTTTCATTGAGATATCCATCCTGTCAGGGCTATTTCTTGTACAATCATAGGGTAATTCAAACAACTAATAAAAACCCACAAGATACTTTGCCTTTCTTTGTTGGATATTCTCCTTAGTATTTTTTTCTTGCCCTTGGGCCTCCTTTTCTCCTCATTCTTCATGTTCATTGTCTTCTGACTTACAATTTAAAACATAGAATATGGCAAAAATTTTTTGAGGGTAAAATCCTCAGATGATGTAAGTGTACAAGAGCTGTAAATCAGGAACCCTCGGTGATGTTCCATGGGCAGCCTCCACACTGCCACCTCCTTCCATTTAACTATGCTGCATTTGGCATTTTTTGTTGTTGTTTCTTTCCCCCCCCCCCCCCCCTCCTTTTTTTTTGGGGGTGGGGGGCAGAGGATGACAAAGAAGGAGGCAAATGGGATAGGCTGGCAGGTTTGGGGGTTCTTTTTTGAAATCCTATACTGTTCTGATTTAGCTAATTACTTAGAGCAGTTAAAGTATACATGGTAATAGATGCTTAGATGAATGAACTACTTGCAGGATACAGACCTGTGACAAAACAATTATCAGAAAATCTCAGTATTTAATAATGCATTCAATTCAAGGTGTATGTATGAGTGAATAGTAGTACTTTTCCACTTTTTGTTTACAAATATTTAGGCTAGAGAGCTAATATCCTGAGGGCACAGTTTGTAAGTGTCTATTCAAGGCAGTATTGCATGAGTTTCTGATGTGTGAAAGGGTTGTAAAGGAGAACAAGAGACTTCTAATCTGCTTGAATTCTTGGGTCTGTCAGTCTTTATTCAAAGTCTGTGGAAAACCCCCACAATCTCTGTAGATGATGTAACAGTCTAGCCAGAGATGAGCACTGTGAATTAACATGTGACAAGTAACATAACTTTCAGACCAGAAATTTCACTACCTACAGGTTACAGCACAGCAAGAAAAACCTTGCTCTTCACGGCTCACATGGTTACGTCATTTTTAGTAGCCAGGTGCAATTACTTTTTCTTCCAAAATAAATATTTTTATTTGCCATTGACTATATTTTCTTATGGTTATTAATTTTCTTTTAACTTCAAAACACATTTCCACAAATCATGCAGTTACTCACTTTGAAAGGAATTCATTTACAATGTTTGTTCATATTTATCGTTATGCCAACAGTTTTATAATCACCACAGTGGTCTCCATGCTTACCATCAACTATATGATTACACTACACAATTTTTTCCTCAGTGCTTGACATCTCTGATTAATAAAGTTAAATGGTCATAGATGGTCTCTAATTTCCCAGCCCACGTCTGGCTTTCCTTTGCAAGCAGCAACGTATTCTGTCTAAATCTTCATGCTCCTCATTCTGTTGTCTTTAGGAAACAGAAGCCATGCACATCAGAAAGACCGTGTTACCTAGTAACTGCTTTTTACAGCCAGCCTGAACTGGCAGGGACTGCATCCTTCCTAAACTATATTCCTAATCCTATTGTGAAGGCTTTTCCAGACAGATGTGCAATTATTGCTCTTGCACTTGGTATGCTCTCACGCAGTGCAGGAGCCCTTACTTTTGGTACCTATTTCCTACTGACCAGTGTCACTAATTGGTAACATCCTCTTCTTCCACCTGAAACACACGCTTTCCATCCTGGAGTTTCACATGATGAAACTCAATGCATTCTCATCATTTCCTACCACAAGGTCATTACAAATCCCTAGTCAAATATCGTAAAGCATAACACAAAGGTCACATTTGGTTGGGTTTAATTAGTGACACCTTTTTGTACCATTCAAAGTATTTTCTCTGCTTTTTCACACTTCTTTGCACTGCAATAAGCACTTGGGTTCTTCTGACATGCTTGAGGATCTCAGAGTAGTAAGTTTTCATAATGTGCTGCTAGATATATAAATTAGGTCCTTGATTTCTGTTTGTCTAGAAGACCACTTTTGGATTACACATAACTACTGAAGAAACAATTTGATTGCTACTTTGCATTCACAGACAGGTTAATTATCACCAAAATGCTTACATCCTTTTTGTTGCTGTAGAGAACAGGAACAAATACCCCATCTCTTCTCATTTAAAAATAAATGCAAACCATTTTGGAGTGCATTATTTTACGCGGCCTCTAATTCAGTCTTATTATCCCACACTGAAAATCAGAGCATGGAAAGACAGAGATTAAGCGGGGGAAATCTGAGACAGGACTGAAACGCAGACTCGTGTGTGTGTGGAAAGGGGTCATCGTGTTTGCAAACTACGTGGTTATTCATAGGACAGAAGTAACTATGGATGTTTGTGCATAATTGAGACTTTTATATCATTAGATTGTTAATTATTTCTCTTTCTCTCCTTCAGAGTTTAAACTTTAAAATAACAGTGCTACATTTGGCTTGGGAGTAGATGATAAATTGAAATTACAACAAATTTTCAAATCAATGACCGTAGGAAGTTTAGATTCTAAACAAAGTGAGAATTGACAATCTCTTTTGGCTACAGAGACGCCCTCACAGAGAATGGCAGGAAAGCTTAAGCCTTTGTCCCAAATCTTCTAATGGACTGTCCTAGCAGGGCTC
Source organism: Aramus guarauna (assembly GCA_013400195.1). Classification (NCBI taxonomy): domain Eukaryota; kingdom Metazoa; phylum Chordata; class Aves; order Gruiformes; family Aramidae; genus Aramus; species Aramus guarauna. The sequence continues at coordinate 389,987 of VXBL01001272.1, forward strand.
AAACTGGCATTTACACGTCATTTATATACTGCATATGTTTACATACGTTACAGTGTTGACTTTGCTCCCACACTCTTAGCACACCATTCCTTCCCCTGCCCCCCTGCCCCCGATGAAGGCTACTTGGAACACACTCAGAGTTGTGTCATCATCTTGTATGTCACAATTCCCAGACAAAATCCTCAAGGTGCAGGATTTTATTATCTGGGATAAGGCAGTGTGGTAAGCCTTCTCTGTTACCAAAGGAGGCTGTTATTTCATTAGAGTTTATCATTTCTTGCTAACAGGACACCAAGGGGACTTAAGGAAGGCAATAAAAAGAAAATCAAAACCAAGGGAGAGGTGATAAATTATTCTGAATGTTTCGTATCCCAGATATACCCACTCAAACTGCCAGCTTTTCCAGAGCACATTTGAAGACTGAGGATGGGTGGTAACGGATTTTCACTGCACGAGGAACAAGGAAAAGAAATACCCCAAGTAGAAAAACCTCTCTTCAACGACAAATGACCCAATTTGTTCCTCCCCAGTAACTGTAGCAACTTGATACAGCTTTGCAAATGTATGTCATTGCTGCTACGAATTGGTTACTTTAAATGGGTCCTCACTTTTCTTAGCACAAGGCATGGCAAATTGCCCGTAAGTAATTTTGGGTCAGGTACGGCAATTTTTGGTTTGAAGTTGCAATTATTTTTTCCAGTTTCCACTGACTCTCACATAGCCTTTACTCAGTGTAAAGAGAGTCAGCACATATAATAATTTGCATTGCAAGGAATGTGATACAGCAATTTGAGAGAGGATAAACATTTCAGATCAGATTCCTTTCAGTTCAATTCTCTGCTGATACTTTTACTGTGGTTCTCCAGATCGGACCCGCAGCTTCTGCATTTTGCAGAAACTGGGCAGCCTTTCAATTGTCTGACCTTTCAGTAAGCCATGTTTTCTCCAGATGCTAAAATTGAATATAATTTCACTTTATTCAGTATTAATAAACTGTAAACAACATCATTGCCTATTCTTGGCAAAGTGCCTGAATTAAATAGGTCTCTTAATGTATCTTCTATCTGTATTACAGAGCTATTTAAAAGCAACATGCCAAGTGTGCTGATGATAAAAAGACCCTCTTTCATTCAATTCTTTGTTTTTAAGCTCCATATATTCCCAGTGAATATTTTCCTCAGCATAAGCAGTTGCCAATATGAGTCTCCATATTTACAATACATAAATTACTATCTAGCTTTACAAAGAAACTACTATTTTCCTAAGCAAGACTGTCAACTCTCTTTCTTTAGATGCTAAAATTCCAGGATAAATATTTATGAAGGCAGTGCTTATCTCTACACTCTAGTGAAAAATACCCAGTGGACAACTGATGCAATGTAAGTTTTCCTCTGTACTGCTTCTACAGGTCTGATCACTTTTGGAAAAGATCAATTATTATTTATATAGTTGCCCACGAGAATTTTTGGGTTTTTTTTTTTTTTAACTGAACAGATGTCAGCTAGAAAACTTGGAAGAAATCCATATCAAACCCTTGTATTAAGTTAATGCTCACTGTAAAAAACAGACAACAGTAGTCAGTAACCATTCTCATTTTAGACAGACCATCTATAATAAATGATTAAGTTCATTCACTACAGGTCTGTAATCAGCAGACAGGTTTGAACAGTCAAGTCTTGAATCTAACATCTTGTGGGTGTTTTAACCTGAACTCTGAACCTTCTGTTGCCAGTTTCTGCTGTTTGAACCAAGTAGCCACCACTACTTTTATTTTAAAACTTCATTAAACAGAAGTGCTCAGGATTTAAAAAAAAAAAAAGTCCCAAATAATCCCTGGCTGTAATAAAAGTATTATGCTATACCATAATTATTTAATGCCATTACTGCTATATGTAGTTATGTCAAGTCTAAACCAAAGGATCTCCAAGCAACTGAGAATCCATATCGAGATAGGGTGTCATGGGTCAATGCTGGGGGACTCACATTTCTTACTAGGCTTAAGCTTGCCACTGACATGTCTGGGGATGAGCTGAAATAACAAGTCAGAGAGATTCAATGCTGAAGCACAGAGAAGTCCTTTTCCCACTCGGTTAATAGAATTATCTCAGGAGTGAATTTTCCATTATATATTTAACAGATACAAACTTGGCAATTTTTTCAAAGTATCTTGCTGTATCAGGGAGAATCATACAATAGTTTGGGTTGGAAGGGACCTTATAGGTCCTCCAGATATCGCCCTGCCAGGAACCACATGAAGAACAAACCACAAAAATTAAGACTTAGCACCAATAACAAGAAGATGGACTGTCTAAAGAGTAACAAGTATCTCCTTCCCAGTTTTAGATGGCTCTACAAAAAAAAAAAAAAAAAACCAAACCAAAAACCAAACCACCCACAACCCATAAAAACAAAACAAAACAACCCCAACCATATACCAACCTGGAATCCAACAATATAAACACTGGAGAACAAAGATCTAATTTCAACCCTCTTCTGCCAGTAGAGGGGAAACCTTTCTGAAACTCCGGGAGCACTTCACTACTTAAAAACTGAACTTCAATCAATGCACATAAACTTTGGGTTTTCAGATGTCAAACCGGGAGTACATGATGCTGTTTGTACAGCACATGGAGTACACTGAAGATAGCCAGGGCTCTTCCTACAGTGCAGTCACATTGTTAAGTAATGAAATAGTTATTTGCATCCTTACCCAATAAAATTCCATATAAATATAGGTGCTGATAATGTAACATTATTTATGGGTAACAGCTGTCATATTTCCCAGCTGTTTCCTTGTTGCCTGCTATAGCATATGTTAATTTAAACTTTCACCAAATGTCATGGATTGTTTGCAGTACTCCAGCTGCAGCTTGGCAAATTTTTTCTTTAGGTTTCAGTTGGCTCTGAAAGTGATTACACAGACAGCCCATAACAACATAAACAAGTCTTGTGTGGCTGCTGAGCTGTTCGTTAACTCAGCTAAGTGAATGTTTGCTGGAAGAAGCACAAAATGGATATGAAGTACCTCACTTATCTTCATTTTCTGAGGTATTTTTGGATGATGTTAGTAGAGAAACTGCAGGGGACACTGGAGTCAAAGAAATCTTTAAGGAAAAATGCAACACAAAATATTTTTTTTATTTCCTCAATGATCACGAATTAAGTTAAATCCACATTTCTAGATAATTCATATTCCAAACAGGATCTCAAGTGAGGTTCTCATTTTGCAAAGGCAACCACAAAAATATTAATTGACTTACCACAGGAGGATTGGGTTTTGTGCGACAAACTACAATCGATAAAAGGTTGCCATGTAAGACGAAGAGAAGAAAAAAAATAGTACAAACTGAGTATCACAGTCTGTGCACAACTTTCAATGCACTGCATTACACAGCAGGAAAAAATATGTAGCAATGAATAGTCTAAATTAGAAAACTGAAGGTGGAGAAAAAACAGTGAGTAGGATTGACAGGAGTAGTCAGGCACATTGGGTTTCTTTCTCATGGGAAACTTTCAGTTGGAATAAATACCATCCACACGCTGAAGACAAAGGCTGATACAGAGGGGAGGCTCTGATTTCTTGTACAACAGCTTATACCTTCTCTTCTCTACCATGCTGCCTCTTCCACAGTGGGACACTGGCATTTCTTTGAAACATGCGAACAGTAAAAACACCTCCTGTTTACTTGTTCCCCTATGTTGCCATCCATTTTCAGAGATGATATTTAAATTACACTAAAGGTCAGCCTTGGCTGACAGAACAACTTATATCTGCTTTTCAGAGCAGGGCAAAGATCAATATACAGAAATGGAACTTACACTTGTGTGAGTGTACAAATGATAAGATGATGCCAGTAAGCACAATGCAAATATTGATCAAATTAAGCATGTGAGTAAATGGAAAAGGAAAAAACATCATCTATGGTGACAAACTGACAAAGAGCCTGGCAGCAAATAAAATGGATGGTGAGATGGAAAATCATTCTTTTTCTTATTATTTTTCCTTAAAATCAGTTTTTATTACGACTCTGCCTTTTCATCCTGTTTTCAAATCACATTTTAAACTTATTTCTCAGTATATGGAATATAATGTTTTAGATTATTATGATGTAGAGCCTCTATAGAAGTACAGGAGAGTGGAGAAACAGAATTCCTATGGTTAATTATACTAGAATAAAGATATTTATCTGTAAAAAAATGAAAGTTGAAAATCAAAAGTTATGTCGTGCTGTGTCACAATTTGCTTCAACCTGGAATTACATATTTTAACTGATACCCTTGGCTGGGAGAGGGGGGGTGGGGGGGAAGAGACAGCTACCATAGGCACAAGAGTAGCATGTGTCTGTGGTGCTGTGTCCTGGGACCAAACGTTCCCCACTCCCTCGGCTTCAAATTGGGATGTTCCTCCACTCACTAAAATATTCTGAGGCATTTTATCTTTGCTTCAGTAAGAATGTTTGCCCTGAATAATTCAACGTTGATCAACAAAGAGAGGGTCAGTATGTGTCCATAGGGTTACAGATCTCTCCTATAAGAACAGTTCTACAAATGCTACTGAACAACTCTGAAATAAAAAACTTCTGTCCTGGTTTAAGCTCAGATACAGGTTGTTTTGGGTTTGGGTTTTTTTCCTACTGTAGTGCTGTGGTTTGGATTGAGTATGAGAATAATGTTGATAACACACTGATGTTTTTAGTTGTTGCTAGGTAGTTGTAGTGCCCACACCAAGTCAAGGACTTTTCAGCCTCTCACGCCCAGCCAGGTGCAGAAGCAGCTGGGAGAGCACAGCCAGGACAGCTGACCCCGACTGGCCAAAGGGCTGTTCCCTGCCAGAGAACATCATGCTCCCTATAGAACTGGGGTGGCCAGCCAGGAGGTGGGATTGCTGCTTGGAAACAGACTGGGCATCAGATTGTTTTCCTTTTGCATGTGGTGAGCAATTGCATTTGTGCATCATTTGTTATTACTGCTCTCTTCCTTTGCTGTCTTATTAAACTGTCTTTATTTCAACCCACAAGGTTTTTTCCATTCTCCTCCCCACCCCACTTGGTGGCAGGAGGAGTGAGCAAGTGGCTATGTGATGCTCAGTTACCAGCTGGTGTTAAAGCCACGACACCTTCCCTTCAGCACCTTACACAGACGTCGGAGCACTTAATCCTTCCTTTTCAGCAACACTCCACTGCCAAAAGTTGCTGAATTAGAGAAGGCTTCTAGCTTGTTGATATTCTGCCAACTGACACAAAAATTAAATTTCACCCAGTTGAATCAGCCTCGTTTAGTCAAGGGCCATTTAACTTTTTTTTTTTTAAAGCTCGATTTCACCACCACAGTTAAATGCAACAGCTTATCTCTGATAGAGTTGCCATATCCTTAATATTGACTTAATCCCTGAGCACAAAGCTTAAGGAATGGATATTATTGAACAGTTATTCCACAAAATGATGGTGCAGGAAACTCATTACAAAATTCTTTTTTGTTTTTAAGCCTTCCATCCTGAAGGCCAAGTCTGCTCAAATGCCGTCTTAACCTTCCCCCTGAAGCTTTAGATCTCAGATAATCCAGTTTAAAAACAAACCTACAACAAAACCAAAACACAAGTAGTTCTGCACTGTGGCACATACGGAATCATGCAATTTTGCACATTTGAATTCCTCTCTGCAGGCAGAATATACAATTTGCTTGAAAGCCTAGAGACCTTTTCTAAGACGTTGCTTTTAGTCTACATGTGGCAGCATAAGCAGGAAGAACCCAAAAGACTTTGGATCAAATAGAGAAGGTACATAGCTTTACTGTGGTGAAAGGGGATAAAATATTTGGTAGTTGTTGTGCATTTATCTTCATCACAGATTTTCAGTAGCACAGCATTAGATGGATTGATGTTAAGTTGCTGCCTACATGAAGTGATGAGGTGATCCTTAATTGCCTTTTCCATAGAATCATGAGCTGCACTTTGAAGTGAGAGTAAAGCTGTGAATTCCCTCCACTTTTCCCACTTTCAAGCTGTAACATCTGAATTTTCCATTAGTTAAAGCAGCTGGGGACAAAATTTAGCAAACTCCAAATAGTATTTGAAGTTTCCTCTCTTTTAGGTGTTCAGACTTTCAATCCAAATATCAAAACCAAGGAGACATACTGCCTCCCATTTCACACGCATTTGTTTCTGCTTCAGTGTTGAACTTTGTATTCATGACTTCTGGATTCATGTTCACAGTAAAAATATTACAACTAGTAGAACAAACAAAGTAACTGAAAATGAGGGGCAGCACGTGACTTCATTCAAAACTGACTTCTTCCTGTAGATACAGTCAATTTAGACTGAATCTGAGCATCTTATTTGCTCCCGGATAAGCACCCCTCAAGGTGTAAAGGCTTCTTTCCAGATTATGCAGGTCCAATGTTACAGTACCCTTTACCAAACACAATGGAAAAGACATGAGATTTTGTTGATGATATCAGTAATGAGATAAAGATGGAGGACAAGAAAAAAAATTGTTTCCACTTGCCAGTAGAATATTTAAAGAACTCTGTGCTACCCTCACAGAACAAACCAAGCCTTCACAGTGGTCCTCCTAAAGGTCAGACGTATTTCATTACAGTAATACATAAAATGGCATTGTGTAATATTCAGCTACTTTATCAAAATGGCTTATATACAAGCATGCAAATGTTCATCAGATAAGTTATTCCAAGAAAGCATTTCTTTTCAAATGCATTGTGTTAAAAGCATTTATTTAAGTAACTTCAGCCTTTAAGGCTGCAGACTATGGTATGGGTTTCCAGAAACAAGCCATAATTACAGGCTTACTCTAAAAATCACAATTTTTTCATAAGAATCAGGCACCAGCACATTTGTACAACAGACCTATCAGACCATCGATATTCAATTGAGAAACAGATTAAAAAAAATCACTAACAGTTTAAAAGAAAGTGTGTGAATGGAGAAGGAAGATTATCAGGAGGAGTTTATTTGCATTATAAAAAAAAAAAATTAAGTATTTTTGAGAAAGCAGCAGGTGAATTTGCTTGGGTGGGACTGGGTGGGCAGTGTCAAGAACAGCTCCACCAGAAATTCTTGTATTGAAAACCTTTGAGGTATTTCACAAAATACTGCTGGTTAGAGATGTCTACCATGGTTGTGTTCAGACTAGTTCGTATTAGTGTAACAGAAACAAAGAGAGAGATCTTATCACCAGAGGTACTTCCACATGATGATCTTGTCCTACATCTGCCAAGCCTTTACAACTTGCCTGTCTTGCAGGTTATAAACAATACATGACTTTCATCTGTGGAAAATGAACCACGTCTCCTTCTGAACTACCTCTATCAGGCTCAGGCAGTTAATTCTGGTGGCCAGCATCACTGTCACCACTGCTGCATCTCTCTCCTAGCACATGTCAAAGCCAGGGACCTCTCTACAACACCTGCCACTATCTGCTGGGACCTTTCAACTCAGCCAGTGAAGCTGCTTAATGATGCATCATTGACAACAGCAATCAAATCCCTTCAGCCAACAGAGCCATTGGCCACATATTTACACTGAGGTTGCTGGATATTTCAAGTATATCTCCACATTAATTGTGGATGTGCCATTTGGTAGTGAAAAGAACACTTTGACTCCCATTTTTAAAGCAACCACCCACTGCTGCCACTTACTAGGTTCATTTAGAGGCAAGGGCTTCATTTTTTGTTCTCAACTGTGTGATCACTTGGGACTCAGAATGGAAGAAAATTATTAAATGGGGAAGACTGCCATTTGTTTGCTGAGGATACCTCATTCTTTTTATTGTTTCAGCATCAGAAACAATCTCTGCTAAGTGCTAAGTGAATATCTGGGCTTGAATCTCCAATATCTATTTGACCATCTGATCATTCAAGAGATGACCTGCTGACCTCAGAGCCTTCTACATCTGGCAAGTAAATTATTTCCTCTTATTTCTTGCAGCCTCACAGGCACTCATGTGACCACATATGTTATGAAAAGACTTCATTTGGTTCTTTGACTCGGAGTATACTCAGGATACAAACCACAATGGCTTTGCTGTTGAATGTTGCAGGCTTGTGTAGGACATCACAGGAGCACCCTGCCCTCTGCACTGGCAGTTAGTTTCTGGTAAGTGATGGCTAACAGAATGCAAATATCACAGCTCCATCTCGATACAAGTCTACTTCCCCTTTTTTTTTAAAAATTAATTTCAGTAGTAGTTGAAGAGTGGAATGAGACTTGCCATCAAGATAGACTCTTCCATTGTAAAAGCAGAACTTTATGGCAAAGTGTCTGAAGTATTGCTCCTGTGCTTAAGGGCATCCCTGAGCAGCACACTTTTGCTCACTGCATCTCTCGAATCTCTATAACTGGAGAAGCTGACTCTTAAGATTGCAATCTCTCTTTAGGGCACCAAGACAGCCTCCAGATTACTGTGATGAGTACCTGACAAAATATATAATAAATAAGCCCAAACTAATATTTTCATCATAGAAACCAAGGTGTTGGGTCAGTGCTTCCTTGACCAAAGTAGTCTTTTTCTGGCTTTAAAACTGCTGTCAAATGCTCTCAACACTTCAGAGCCATGTCATTTATAGGAACAGACTGAGCCCTTTGTGTAATGCCTCTTCCTGAGCTTTGGCAGCCAGGACAGTTCTGCTCTGTTGGTACTCTTGCCTGGGTCCAAGGTTTTTCCCCCACTCCTGATAACCTGCTGCACTAGTGTCTCTGGCCAGTTTGGCCAGTCAGCCCTTACTCATCAGTGGTAGCCTGTTAGCCCCACGCCAAAGCTTCCACCCAGCTTTCATGCTTTTTCTTTGTTTTCTTCCTTTCCTGGGGCAGGGGCGGGGGGGAGGCAAAGAAAACACTGATGACGCACAAGAGATGAAAGAAAGCTAAATCCTCACACTAAATCCATATCTCAAGTCACATGTCCAAATGTGCAAAGTCCTGCCATTTCCTTAGTAGGAAACAACAGATTAAAATTCAATGACCCTTAAAGAAAGAATAGAGAAAAACTTTAAAAATTCATATAGATTTTTTCCCCAAATCATAAAGTGACAGCTCACATATGCAAAAATCATTTGAAAAAAAACCCCATTAAAATAGCCATACTGGTTCAGTTCTATGGATGTTTTTTTAAACTAACATATACCTAGGAAAGAGTCAAACAGGAGACGCTTCCCCTTTTCTAGTATCTGGAGATACTTAGTGAGGGCACTTCTGAGCCAAGAGTTGTGTTCTTTTATTAAAGAACCACATCCACCTCTTCACCCAGTCACTCGATGAATGGAGGGATGTTTTTAACAACCATCACACCGTGCAGCAAAGAGCTCCACAGTTAATTTCACACTGAAAAAAACCCTCTTGACTTAGTCTAAACAAGAATGAGCACCAGTAATCTTGCATGGCTAAACAACAATTCAGATCAGAGTCCATAAATAATGGCAAAAGAAGGAATAAGACTTTGTTTATCAAACATGAGAAAACAAACAAAATAAAATGTACCAGGGAAGCAATCAGCTACTTAAGATGGGCACATGCTAATGGATCTGAAAAAAAAAAAAAGTATGTTCTCCGCAAAATAAATTGAATTCATAATAAAGCATATGCCATACAGCCTGCATTATACAAGCAACAAGAATTTGACACAGAATATCTGAACTCTTCTGTGAATTTCTGCAAAAGGTATAAGTACACATTTGTAAGGTCCACGCTGTAGTACACTTATTTTTCAGCTTTCTTCATAGGAAAACCTTCTCTACAAGTGAGGTGAGAAATACCGTCATTTCCAAAAACCCCTTTACAACTTGCCATAAACAAGCAAAGTTTCAGGACTAACACTTCAGCCCATTTTCCCAGAAAACTCTTGTGTTGAGTATATCATTCAACAAGCCTGTCAGGTCCTGGAATCAGCTTAGATTTTTCTTTTTCCTTCCTAAATGATTTGAGATTGAATAATTTTAATGTTTGTGATTTCATCTAAGAGCTGTTAACAGAAAAACAAGTAATTGCTCTCAAGTCATCCTGATAAAAAAAACCAAAACCTCATCTCACAAGAATGCAATAGATGATGCATAGATATGGTATAGATGCAAAAATGCACTGAAAGCATGCTGCATTCTCCTCCATGGTCACAGTTGCTCTCCTCTTGCCTTTCTCCAGAGAGCAAATACAAAGGAGCTGAACACAAAGAGCCAGCCCTGTTCTCATCAGGTCTTCTCCCATGTCCACCTGGTCACTTGCTCCACAATTACCCCACAGTATCAGGTATTTTCAGGCTACCAGTGACTCCACAAGCCCCTTCTCTGATCCAATTGATGTCAACAGAGTATTGCTAAAGAGTCTTGTCTAGAAGTTTCACTCCCTGCGAACTCTGTAAAGCTGCCTGGTGTTTGAAGATGCATGGATAATTAACTCCTTGAGCCTGCAGTACGGTGTGCCTTATAAAAACATATGGGCCAACACGATCCTCTTCCTTGTGTCTCTATAGGTGGTTTCTCATGTTGGCTGAAAGTCAATCCAATATTAAACCACACCCCAAGATTAGATTTTTCCTCTAAATAATTGAGGTTAAATCAAATGACTGTTCCCTTATAGCTCTTGGGATGTTCTACTTTCTTCTTAGAAGACAGCAGCAATTTACGTTAGCTCAGAAGTCAAAAGCAGGATGACAACTGCATCTGGCACCTAAAGAGATATTATACCCTGCTGCTTGCCTGTAAAGCAGGTAAATTTAGTTCTGACTTCTGTATTGGTGTCCATGGGGATAAAGGCAGAAATCACGATCCACTGACTCATCAGAAAACACTGAATAGCTTAGATCTGAGGAAGAAATAAAGGGATAGCATCCCAAGAGGACAGAAGAAATAAGTGTAAAAGCTAGTCCAAGCTCCAGAGGTAACCTAGTCTTTTACTTAAAGAGAAAGGTCTCGGAAATGCTTGAGCAAATTTCTAAGCACTAGCCGTAAGATGAAATGTGTTACTAAAAGCCCTGTGTATGACACTGCTTTTGAGGTTTTCCAGAGTAAGTCTCCTGTTGTTCCCAACAGGAGATACAAAGGGTTAAATGCTGAAGCAATGATTCACAGTCCTGTATAATTAATTACTCTAAACACTGAGTTTCGTTACTTCTAAAATGTTTTCCCTAGTTTAGCAGCACATTATGACTATTTATTTCAGTGTTCTTTTGTGTTTTTCCTTTTAACACTGTATGTAAAACAGAGGTTTTGAGGATGAATTATTTAGCTCTCTGCAGAAAGTGTGCTTTAAAACCTTCTTGGGGACACTGAATGCATTTATTATCCTGGAAAAATTCAGATCCAGCATCTGTTGTCCTGTGTGTTTTACTGTCTAATGATGAGAGCACCTGTGGGATTTGTTTACAGCAGGGCTTTCTGGACTTTTTTGTTTTGTTTATTTCACTCAAAGAAAATAGGAAATTGAAAAACATTATTAATATTTGAATGGAACAGCTTATGAGTTTTTGACAACCTACTGATTAATTCAGGTGGTTTCCAAATTGCCCTCCTTAAGAGAACTGCAGTATTATAAAACAAAAATTAAGGAAGTGAGAAAAAATTATTTTTGTTTCCCCCAGCTGCCTATAATCTTATTGTATAGTTTAACTGCTTTGAGATAGGAGTCCTGGCCCACTTCCTGAAGCATCTTATCTTTCTAGTTGTTATCTAGGACAATATAGCAAAGACTAAATCCACAGAAGAAATAGGTGGAGGCTGTACTTCACAGGCATGAAATGCTAATTTCAAGAATAAGGTACAGGCAAAGGAGAAAAAGAAAAAAGAAAAAATTATTTTCCTTGTGCCCCTTCCTCTAAAACCAGAAGGTATCAGCTTTTCTTTGGAGAGCAGATGGGTTGGCATGACAGACCCAAGCTGCTCCTAGCAGGTCTGTGGTCCAGGACCAAGCTGCAGCATTTAGCTGCATCAGAAAGGAGCTTAATTGCCTGCAAGTTGCATTTCAAAGCCTCCTCAATTAAAAAGGGTGGTAGTATTGCCCAGGAAGGAAGGGGAGGAGGCCAGGGCTGTCCCAAGGCTGGGCTTGGCCCTAGAAGAGAGCAGGGCTGGAACAGGCCAGCACATGAGCTATACCCACCTGGTAGCAAGTATTCAGACTCTGAGAAGTACTAGCCATGGAGATATACTGAGCCCTTCTCTCCATGGAAGTTGTTCCACGCCTACTTTTCTCTCTAGGAGTCAAATAAAAAGCAGACAATGCTCAGGACACCACTGTGGATTTTAAAAGTAGCTAGAAGGACTACTGAAATACCTTTTATTCTTCTCATATTGTGCTTTCAGATACCCCATAATTTTCCATTTTGGTTCTCACATTTTTAGAAGACTATCTCTTCTCACTGCCTTGTCAGAGGATTGTAACAAATTCTTATTTATTCTTGAAATGAATTCCTTACTCTTATTACAAAGTGCTTCTGTTGATCATTTGCTCAATTGCAACTCAGACTACTAATTATCTTCCAAACAATATGCAGAAGAATGTAAAAACATCAGAAAAAATTAATCAGCGTGATATCTGTCAAATATGCAACATGTACAACCGATAGCTCCATCTGGATCAGAGTATAAAAACACTCTAGAGCTCATATTCAAAACTTGCCACAAGAAGGAAGGTCAATCACATGGGCTGATGTCGAGATCAGGGTCCTAGCAATAACACTCGTGCTATCACTATTTGGGAAATCCGCATTAGGGTTGCTGAAACATGGCAAGGGGACACATTTTAGCATGGATATTTGCCAGTTTGCTGCTTTGCTTCAGAGATAATTTGAAAGTTTTGTGATTTCCACTGGGCAAGAGCTGCCCCTTGTCAAACAAGCTAGTTGCAAAACATATGACTGAAAAAGTGCAGAAGAAAGCCAGTGGAAGAGAGCTGTAAAGTAATACAGGTTACAGTATACTGTGGGAAAGGATACTAGACAGAGGTGACCAACACATTTCTCCTGCTATTTGCTGCATTTATAGATCCTAAAGCCTCATAAATGTGACTCCCAGCTCAAGGAAAATAATGAGGCATGCTCTTTCATTTCACTAACTGTGCTAAATACAGTGATACAGTCAAATTACTAGAAAGCACAAGACTCTCATCCATTAAGCTCACATTTTTTCAGCAGGCCTGTTTGAAAGGAGGGAGGCTGTGTGTATGCATGCAGGTATTTGTGATGAGATTGTATTTACTATTGTAAGTGGTCTCTTACACGTTGGTTAGGAGCAGTTTTCTGATCTCTCATTAAAACCAAAACAAAGGCTTTCAGAAAATTAGACCTGGTGTAATTTCACCCCTTAAAATACAAGGGGGACAGGCTGCTTTGTGTTTTGCAGAGGCATGCCTTCCTAACAAGGAAAGGCTTTTCTTTTCCCTCCACGTGGGTGCAGGGAGCACAGGACGCTGGGGTAGGTGGGGAGAAGGGCGCAGCGCAGTCCCAGCTCTTGCACCACAACAGGGTGACGTTCAGCCAACTGCTCGAAGCTCTTCTTGAAGAGGCTGCCAAGCAAGAGGCTGCTTGTGCCTATATGAAGCCCTATCAGCTTCATGTTTCATCTTTCAAGTTGTCTTTGCTTTTCTAAACCATACTGGACCCCTTTCAGTAATGTTTATGTGAGAATACTGTGCTAATTCCAAGAGGAATTTGTTAAATGTCCTGCAAATTGAGCCAAACATCTGCAGGGGTAAAAACATTTGAATACTGCAAATGAATCCAGGCTCTTTAAGACACACCAGGGCCTTCATGGTTAACCTCTGTTCCACCTGCTGTAATGATTTTTGAGAAGATGACAAGATCCTGAAATCAAACCACTAAAAAAAATATCCACAAAGGGAAAAAGTTTTAAGAAGTTCTGTAGGTTACAGTTGCCAGGGAAACCACTTTGCAGCAGCCATATGGTCAGAAAAATCTATTTTCTTTGTTCTCTGGGGAAAAAGAAAAAAGTATTTTGGTGCAGAGTGAAAAAAATCCTACAAAAGTTAGAGCAAAATATTTGCAGATACACTTAATCACTAATGAGAGGAGAGAAATGACTTGCCAAACTGAGCTACAGAAATCCAGCACTAACTAAAATATATTAATACAAGGGATGGGAGTTTCTGCTTTTGTGTTAGTATTTCCAACAAGCAGCTTCCCTTGGTATCAGAGCTCTTTGCTTTAGGTGTGAACTCTATATACCAAAAGATGATCCCAGCATTGGCTTTAATTTTTTTTTTACTACTGTTTTTCTTATTGCCCTGTGCTTTCAGCATGGGTACCACCGCTCTAGTGGTCTAGAGACATGTCTTTTTAAAACATTTGCCTTTCAACCTTCCTTATTATCAGGTTTAAGCAGAGAATTGAGGGGAAGGGCTCGGGGGGACACCTGCAGCACCACATTATGTTTCCAGACCAGCATATGGCTGCCCACATCCTCACCAGCAATGAAGCCAACAGCCATTGTAGGCTCCATGGGCGCAGAGAGCCCCGATAACCAGAGGTGGCCAAGGAGATCTCTGGCATCTGACTCCAGGCCTGGTCCCAGAGAGGGACACCCCTTTTAAGCTTGCAAAATTGCACCACAATGAACTTCTCCTGCAGAGGGATGTAGAGGGGCCCCAGAGCCCCTCACAGCTCTGCAGGAAGAGATGATGAACCTGTACAATTTGCTTCTTTGCTCATGAATAAGAATAACATGACTGGATCTCTTTCAGCTCATAAAGGGTTTCCCAGTGGAACTATTTTCATCAGTATCTGTGATAAGATGCTTGGGAGAGCTATTTAGTTCCCTAATACTAATCGCTAGATAAGTGCTTGGGGGTGGAGGGGGAGGAAAACACAGACAACAAAAAAGGCACACCTTTGAAAAGAAATAATCTGCAAAGTGGCATAGATGCAAATAATCTGGTTTTACTCTGACCATGACTATTCAGTTCCCCTTTTCAGAAACAGATTGCCTGTAAGTTCTAACTATTTTCTTTCATCTTATAGCAGTGTGACTAGAAGTGTTAATAATGGCAAACCCAATATTTTCTGCTCATTATAAATAATGGGTATTTATCTGCTCTAAATGGTGCTACATAGATGTTCTCCAAAATAGGCTTAATCTATACACATGCACAGTCTCAACTCATGTTTTAAAGTCAGAGTTTACATTGACTTCGGTAGCGTTACACATCTGCCAAAGGAAAATCCAAGGTGAAAACAAATGCAGACTATACCCCAGATATATTTCTGATTCTCTGTTTGCCCCTGTGCCAGGCAGCAATAAATGAAAACTTAACTTTCTTATAAAGATGGTGACTCTGGGATTTATTATATCAGTAACTAACAGCAGTGTCCCTCCTTCTCAAACAGGGGTTTTGGTGTGCTACTGAGATGGTTTTGAGAAAAAGCAATAAAAGGTAGGCAGGCACCAGGACATAGGGATTTGTTCTAGTCACATCTGTAAATGTTTGCAGGAATAAAACAATCGATGTCAAGGCTTGCAACAATGAGGAAAGCATATTCTCTTTCCTCTTACACTCATGCTGATATTTAATCCGAACCCCACACCAAGCAGACTGCAGTGCTGAGGGCCCCGTGAATGAATCGTAGCACATAAGCTTCAAGACACCCTGCTGCCTGTTGCAAGACTCTGTTGTTACACCTTAGGAGGGGATGCTCAGAGCAGGAAATGTCAATTCATGATAGACAGCTATGTTCTGCTAGCAGAGGGATGTTTGTCTACATTTTTGGAAAAAGGTGACTGGAAATCAGAACTCTTCAGAAGCAAAGGAGGAGTCTATATTTAATTGAAACTTGTATTTTCTATCTTTTTAAAAAGAAAGCAAGGCTTACTAGAAAAAATGTTCTGTCTATCACAATGTTCCTGGAAAGCCTCCATCTTGGGCACTCACACATGGCTTCTGCCACAGGAGTCAAGCAGCTCAGAGCCATCCTTGGCACGTAGCAGCCCCTACCACCTCCTATAGTTTCAGCCACCACCGAGCTGCAGAGAGGCCAGAAGAGCTTCCTGAGGTGGCACAGACACTTGACCAATTCTTCTCAAGGATATTAGTGACTAGGCAGACTACTTCACACAACGACATTAAGAATATTTTGGCTGAATCTTAAGATTTCAACTGTGTAATTAAGAAAGCTTCTAGAGGTTATGGTTAGAAGTACCATTTGAAAGAACACCCTGGAGACCATCTCAATATCAAAGAGTCCCCCCCTTAAGACTTGTACCAAGAAACTAAATGGATAAGTGAGAGCAAGGAATAGCCAACAGCAGAGGCAGAAGCTTGCAGGCAAGTTTATTAAAAGAATGGTATCAACCATTCCCCATTATTTACCATTCCAGGAAAGGAAACCCTTCCTACCTACTTAGCCCAACCTGTTTACCATGACTTACCATTTTGTCACTGAAAACATTAGTTTTCCAGGAGCACAACTAAAAACCCAGTAGCTACAGTTGGTTTCACTGCCAAACAAGATCACAGGTTAGTAAATTGCTGAAATGGTACAGGTACTGAATTTGTTCCTGTTTACCCAGACCTTTTCTCAGGCCTACTGCCAGGCTACCCATCTTGTCAGAGGAGTGGCTTGGCAGCAGTTTCGTACCTCTGGACATTTACTCTGGAAAATTTAGCAACTGATCTTCTATCGCCTGGTGCTTTTGCAATAAAGTCCCAGTTGAGGCTTCCAACTGAGAGCAGTTTGCATAAGCTTCTGAATCTCTGCTTTCCAATCTTCGCATCTCGTTCCTTTTGATGAACATGAAGAAGATTGCTCCTAGCGATACCTGAACCTAAAGTGAACTGAAAATGTATTACAACTTTTAAGCTTGCCAGGCAGAAGAGGAGAAATTCACACCAATCCCAGCTCTCAGAACAGCTGTTGTGACAAGGTGATATTGCTAAGGAGTCTCAAAATAGAAGTCAAGGCAAATACTCTCCCTGTATGGGTTCTGCTGTGTTTTGCAGTCTCCAGCTGGAATCTAATTGCAATTTAAACCCAGAGCACAAAACCCACAGCATTTTCCACTCTTAAAGTTCTTTTAAGTAATCAGAGAAAATTAAACAGTAAATCATAATCTAGATTTTCTTAGAACCAACATGGATTCTCCAGAGATGTGGCAATTCCTTTATCTAGTCAGTTGAATTTAGTGAAACACTTCTTGTTAATTTAACGAGGTGCCAAGGAAGATCTTACTTTATTTCCTATATTTCCTGTAATGCTCTATTTTTTTCAAAAAAAGAAGACAGTAGATGCTAGGTATAGATGAAAAGCTAATACATTTTTCCAGAGATATGCATTATTTAAAATACTTATTTGAACTTATGAAATTCTTCTACATCCGCTTTCAGTCAATTATCTCAAATAATATTCTGATCATAAAGACGATTGACACAATTGTGTCTATACTTGCTGCATTCCACTATTAGTGGGTCGAAGGTTGCCGTTAAAGGTATTTGTGCATAGATCAATCTATGCAAACACAATATCCATTTGTCTGGCATGAGTTTATTTACCCATTTATTTTTAAACCAGGCTATCTTGTTTGCCTCCTCCTGTATTAACAAGGTAACATCTACATGTTTCATCATGGCTCTGTTTGATGCCTTGAGGAAGGATTGCATATTTCCCCTTCCTGATTATGTACTGGGGATTATCTACTCATCCAAGACAAAAAACAAAGCAGTTCATTTTTCCTGTCTCAATTCCCTATACCAAACACAAAGTAAGAGCTACTGACAGTGGCAGAGGTCTTTGGGTTGGGGAGTTATTTGTGGAGCAGATTTCACTTCCTGTTACCCATTTTTTAATCATCTTCCAAACGACATGGCTTTCCCCTGTAAGGAAGTATCTATGCAACCTCATACTTTTTTTTTTTTTGCACCATCTATGTTAGTATTTCTTATGATTTCCTTTAGATATGCACCTTTATCAGCATCCAGAAAGATGAACAAAAACAGTAATTAAACTATAACCAGTTACCATGAAATCTATGTCACCCTTCCAACCTTCCCCAACCATCAAGGTATACAACCCTAGAACATAAACCATCTCTTCGTAATAAAGATTTCAAACACAGGTGGTTAGTTTTTCAAGTGTGCTCTTTTTCACGTGTCCTTATCCACAGAATATACAGAGTAATGATGGATTTTCTGCTTCCTCTCAATCAAGGTGTTTCTTCCTGGCGTGCATCAAGCAGAAGATCTAGCTAACCTACTTACCTGTAGCAGAAAGCCATTTGAATTAATGTGTCATAGCAGCTGCAGGACAAAGGCCAACTCAGCTTGCTGCAACAGGGACAGCCTGAAACCTGGATTTGCAGAAAGGAAATGTCACCACTGACCAGCACTGGCTAGCAGAGATTTGCACATTAATCTTGCTTAGAGTTTATCTCGGAACAGCTGGAAGAGCACATCTCAGGCTGTGCTGAGGCTTTTCTAAGTGCATGTGCTCTGACAGCATGCTCTATCATGACAGTCTGGTGTTTGGTCTTGACTCGTTTTAACCATGACAGTCCAACTTTTGGCAATGAGACTGTCAAGAGATCTGCCCATCAAAGTGAGGTACAAATTAGAAGAGAAATGAGGCCTTGTGTAAACATTTGCCCTTCCTTTACACAGAATTACAGTCATGAGATACTGTCAAGATAGACACCACTATTTTGTCCACCAAAGGAACACTGCTTGTGGAAGAGGAAGAGACAACCAACAGAATGGGTGAGGGAGTTGGGTGCTCCTTCTTTGCACTGCTTTAAGCACCACTGAGGAAAAGCCACTCTAAATTCAGTTACACAGCACATGAGAAAGTCCCTTCTGATGGTGACAGTTTGTCTGAATGTGAAATACTCAGTGCACTTAACATTTTCCACATTGTTTCCTCATTAGTACACAGTAAGTAAATGTAATCCTGTGTGACCAAAGAGCTCGAGTATTCTCTGTTTCTGAGTGACCAGCCTGAAATGGTGTAATTAATTCTCTTTTCAGATGAGAGATACTCTGTACTGTCTCCTTAAAAGTGTCTCATTTGGGGGATTTCGCCTCTTGGCTGTCAAAAATAAGTTTCATTTTAAAGCTCAGTCACTGATTTTAGAAGTTCATAGGTATTTAAATGTGTAAGACACATAGAATGTTCCTCAGAATTTACCCAGATGTTTTATTTTCTCAGTTTTATCTCCTAGACACTCTTTACTAAAGATATAACTATAAAAGGTGATAATGAAAAGTAAGATTTAGCCAGAGTACATTTTGCAATTCCTTTGGGATCATTTTAGGCATTTTCTTATTTCATAAAAGCATAAACAAACTTCTTTGGAAGAAATTCTCGGATTACAACATGTATCTTCAGTGAGCTACTTGATCTCCACTCTGTTCACTTATAACCTGTGCTGCTCTGGTAAGATTATATTGGGATATACATTTTATTTGGTAATTGATACTATGAAGTAGAAGGGAAGATATAAATTTAAAAATCTCAGTTTGCATTCCTTTCTACATAGTATAAGTTTGCCATTATAATCAAAACATAGAACTTCTGACACTTTTCTGAATGTTCTAGGTAAAAGTAGAAACTGAGATAAACAAAGGGAGAGCAAGCTGGCTCTTCAGCTATAGAGCTGAAAAGGACAATTTTGTTTTGTAGCAACTTTAGTAGTTTCAAGAGAGTCATTTTCATTCTGCTTTAGAATAAAAGTAGTATGTTGATAGTATTTACATACAACAGTGACTTTCAAGCTTTCTAACTGTAGGAGGGGATTTGTAAACTATTCTATGATCAGGACATCATCTGGGGATGCAAGAGATCCAGATAAGCTTGGGATCTACCTGACTCCGTACATATCTCTTCATTCCAGTTCACACGGAATTAAACAGACCTGGGAGTGAGACAATCCTCAATAGTTGCCAGGCCAGTACCTTCAGCATCATACAGACTAAACACACTTTCTCTCTCCTCTGCAGGCAGAAATCTGCCAAGCATGTATTTCATGACCTTTCAGGTTTTGAAGACAGGTCTAAAAATCTCCATTGAAAAAGAAGTGACTGAAGTACACAAGTTATTTTTGCTTCAGTGAAACAGCATGATTGACAGTTTGCTGCAATTAATCCAGCTCATTCCAACAACATTAAATATCTCAAAACAAGTTTCTGAAAGAAGGCTTTTTGTAGCTGAGTGAGTCTAATTACCTGTTCTGGATAAACTAAGTATTTAAACATATCTCAGTTCCCCCTTTCACATAGCTACAGATACACAAAGGTAAAATTCATAAAAGTTTTGATCCATAAAGAGACATTTTAAGCTGTGATTATTATTTTTTACCACTATTAGTAATAAAACATGAGTCTTGATCCCTTTTCTATTATCATGATAGCAATGTTAATTCTCAGAGCTTCACCTATAACTCTCTTGCTGTACAAGTAACAAATACCAGTGTGGCGAGAGTGGTAGTTTTGTTAAGCACGAGCGCTGCACTGACATCTTCGATTCAGCAGGGCACTAACCTGCTTGTGCATTGCAACTCTCCCATTGATCATGATACATTCTCCATAGCAGAAAGCCACAACCTTTTGCTCTCTTCATGCTCTAATGAGTGCTAAACTCATTTGTATTATTGCTTTAGTATCATATGATGTCAATGGTAATAGTTTAATCAATCTGTACCTTTTCTTGACTGGTCACACTAACTCTTTCCCATTCAAATGAATTCTGGAAGTTTAATTAAATTATCAGTTTTTAAACTGAGCTTATTATTAGCCTTCTATTTTTACTGCTCCTATAGATTCCCTCCTGAAAATGCCTTTCCAAAAAAAGGCCACTGCAAGTGGAAGCCAGTAGAAGCAGTGTTTTCAGATTAACAAGAAGATAAAGTTTCTGGGAAGTCAGCTACGCTCACTTCCAGCCCAGTGAGATCATGCTGAAGACAAAACTGGGACGTGTTATGCGAGCACTGCACAGGTTCCCTCACTGTACCCACTCAGTCAGGATTGTTGACTTGTTATATGGATTAAATAAGGAAGCAAACACAAGTGGTAAGGCACTGACTTGACCCTGGATTTGTATCTGATCCTGAGGATCAGACAGGGACCACCGCAGGTTTAGTTCCTCTGTGCACAGCTCTGAAAACACCAGAGTGATAGACAGCTCCTGAGCCCTGACCCAATCTCCGCACCGAAGTGCATAAAATCAAGACATTCAGTGCAAACAGAGGTACTCGGAAGAGGCACGAGGGTCACGCAGCACCTGGCCAGAATCCAGCTCGACTCACCTAGCCGAATGGAGATGAGAAGCTTTCAGAGGTTTTGCTTTTAATCCAACTTATCCCAGCTCTGTTTTAGCCTGTGCTTCAAGATATTCCCCCACATACACACACACGCACACTTTCAGGATTATAGTTATTTCCAGCTAACTTAGACTGCAGAAATTGGAATAGAAATCCTGAAACACGCTGGAGCTTTACATGACAGGTACAACAAGGGTTATTGCTCATCTGAGCAGTAATTACAGGAAAATAGACAAAATAGGCCTAGAAGGAGCCTCAAAGCCATGTGGTCCATTTCTCTACCTCCAGGCAGGAACTTTTAACTGCTGACAGGCATTTGTCTACCTTATTTTAAGAGCCTCCTCAAAAAGCCTTCTGAACTGATAGCTGTTCAAATTACTATTCCACCACCTTTCAGATGGATAGTTTTCCTTAAATCTGTGTAATTTAAACGTATTAATGCTTACCCATTACAGACTGGACAGAGAACGCTATGTTATCTACCTGTTTTTAGCCAGCCTTTAAGTGTTTTGAGGACTATTGTATCTTATTCTTCCTGTCTCCTTTTACATATTCTTACCTTAGAGGAGGACCTTACAGCAGAGCAATCAATATTCCCATCAAAAACCAGCTACGCTACTGAAAACCCTGCTTATTCCATCTCTCTACTCAGCTAATGTAGCTCTGAACCCTGCAGTCACTAAAGCAAAGCTAATCTGTACACAAGGCAGTACATAGCGGGACACTGTTCATAAACACTGCATTTCATAATCAAAGATAATATACAGTGGGCTAAAAAACTTCAAAAAACCCTATGATCAAATAGATGCAAAACCAGCAACCCCCACTGCTTTCTTCTTCACTCAGTGTGTTACTCAAGTGCATGTGAAAGGGGGGCTGGAGAGCTGACAGGAGATATGGTTTGCCTCAATTTGTGGAAGTAGTCCTGTCATAGCTTTGGTTACTAGCACAAGCATCTAATTGCACAGCCTCTTTCAGAGTTTGAAATGCAACATGCTGCAGCTGAAGGCTGTTTCATAGTCAGTGTCAAACACAGTGTGCTGTATATGCATGGGGGGATAATAAGGTAGGTTCCCATCACTTCATGTTGCCCAAGATCTATTACT
Organism: Aramus guarauna; assembly: GCA_013400195.1. NCBI lineage: Eukaryota > Metazoa > Chordata > Aves > Gruiformes > Aramidae > Aramus > Aramus guarauna. The sequence goes on from VXBL01001272.1 coordinate 412,348, forward strand.
TTAACATGCTGGACTGTGACACACATCAAGTGAAAAGAGCGCTTGACACAGTGAACTAAGCATTTTGAGATGCCTGAAGTAGAAATCATGCATCTAACATTTAAGAACTTCGGGGTGCTGCTTTGAAAACTGCTCAGAGATTCTGGGACCTTTGGAGCTCATGGAAATGGATCTGAGCTCTGGACCCATTCAGGGGCCACAGAAGCCAAGCACTGGCTCAGATACAGGAGTTTTAACCTGTTCTCTCAAGATACTGTAATTGATAGATCACAAACCCTTTTATTCTGATGGACACACATCCTTGTACCTGGAACATTCCCAGAAGCATCATCTGTAGCAAGACTTTATTATGATAATTGCAAAGTTACATTAGACTGTGTGGAGTCTGTGTAGCAACGTTAAATTAAATTTCTCATTGGCTTCAAGGCTTGCTATCTGTAATTAGTGGCTTCTGTTCTTTATTACACTGATCAGTAGTGCAGCGCTATTCATCACCACAGTCTTAGTTAATTATCCTTGCTAATGATTTTCACTGTGAAAATAATCTACAGGTCCCATTTGCAAAGATTGCTTTGCGTTAAAATTATTTGCTGGTAAGGCACCATCGTGAGCTGACAAGCTGTGGGTAGGAAGTTACTTATCCTGTAAGATGGTAGCTTAGTTGATGCAGTCAAGAGAGAGGAAAATATTATAATTTCACAATTTGGCATTAAGTTCGTGACTACTATCTGCCAGATGCGCGAGAGGGTGGGAGCAAAGTGTCATAACTGAGGGGAGCTCAGCTGGAAGCGACAAAAACAGAAAAAGAAAGACTTTAAGCATCTCTGCAGTTTTAAGCAAGCACTGCTAGTGACTACTGCCGGTTGTCTAACAACAGCCAGAATGTGCATTTCTGGCTAACCAGCCACTCCTGTACCTGACAGAAAGGACAGCACATACTCTGAAGGTTAAAGCAGAGGTGTTATCTCTGTGCCAGGTGGGTTTTGCCCTGGGGATGGGAGGTTTAGCCAAGGACGTGGTTTGGCAGCGGTGAGCTGTATCTCTGGAAACTGAGAGGTGGCCACCCTTTCTCAGGCTAGAAGAAACGGGCATGGAGGATAGAGCCAGCAGGGGACAGCCATGCTTTTCTCTTTATACAAATACAGGTGATAAGAGATCCTCGAGAAAGGGAAAGTCATCTGTCAGAATGAAACAAGTTTTGTTTAACAATTGCTTTTGATTACCTAAAACTTTTAATAGCTATAAAAATCCAAGGATGAAATTTCTCATGCAATGAAGATACCAGACTGTGAAATTAAACAACAGCAGCCTGCCACCTGCCTTCTGCACCCAGTAGTTGTTCTGCACTTGGAGATACGAACACACACACACACTCAGCACATGCAGTACCCTCAAATAATCAAACTAATGCAGTAAGGAAAGAGGTGAAAGGACTTGCACAGACCTGATGTCATTTGTCTCTGGAAGACATGAAAGGAGATATGATATCATCATTATTACAGGGGCTATCAGAAGTTTCACCAGGAAAACAGTCAAAGCAGCTGCTGGGCGGGGGTGGGGAAGAAGGACAAAGCTTGGTGACAGATGCTTTTCAGGAGGAAGGTGTCTCTCTTGTGACTTTACTGAGAAAATGTGAAGTCAGCTGTAAAAGTGTACAGATAGGAGTGAGAGGGATGACACCAGAGCAGAACGGCTCCAGCCGTACCAGCCTCTGTCAAATGAGAGCCTGGGATATTTGATTCTTGTCTCAGAGCACTTCACAGGTACTGCTGGGCTGCAGGCAGCGGCGTGGATCTTTGTGGGGTATCACATACTTATTCAACAATGACAAGAGTCCGACAGACTGTAAAATTTCTATCCTGCAGAAATCCCCAGAGCAGGAGCTCAGCAGCTTGTTACAGGGGAAAAGCTATTTTCTTATGAAATAGAGTTGCACAGGATGCAAAACATGGAAGCATGGTTTAGAACTTGAAGCTCATGTAACAATTAACATTTGTTAATCTTTATCATTAAACACTTTTAGAACCAGCCTTGTCAAGTTAAAACAATGCAGCAAATCTATTTCTATTGAGTCTTACTGCATACACGCATTTGCTTTTGTCTCCCATAAAATTGGCTTTCATTCATAACATGCCATATCTACTGCATATAAACTACAGAGACATCTACTATACTGCGGAGTGCCAGGGACCAAGAAGCCCTACCCTAAAATTTAGTACTCCACAAATACAGGCAGTAAAGCAGCTACATTGCCAGTGAGGTTTTCACTCACACAGATGTGTGAAGTTCCTGCAATTAATTATTTTCTTTACCAGAGAGCACATTATAGAAAAGCCTCCTTTCTGCCTCTGAACCCTGAGGATTGGGGATTTTACTCTGTAGAGGTTTGGGTGACCACACTACTGCAGTAGCCTCTTTATGGCAAGGAGTAACTGCAGTGGCCCATTTTTAAACCCCAGGGGTGTTAAAGGCTTTAAAGGGGGGGTAACTGCTTGGTACAACTCTGCAACAATTTCAGCCTGGAATATGTAAGCACTTCATTCTAGATCTATCCAGTACCCAAACCAACTGCTTGGCTCAGGTGCTTGTTTTTTTTTTCCTTTGAAAAGTACTCTGGAAAAAAAGGTGTTTATAGTTCCATGTTTTCTCTCTTCAACTGCTGGGAGCCAAATGAAGTGTGATGTTGATTTCAATCTGCTTTGCATAAAATACACAAAACAGACCTATGCATTTCCAATGCTGGAAATAGCATCAAGTGAAAACCGCTTGCAGCAGAGGCTCAGGATCTGCATCTCCCTGGTAACTGGTTTATTGTGTCTTTCTGATGGTAGCAAGATGTCAAGCTTTATTCTCCCCTCCATGCACAGTCCCCCTCTCACAGAGGACTAGGATGGCTTCTGCTACTGTGGCACAATCTGCTCAGGGGTTCCTGGGATGGATTAACTCTCACCTTCTAGTTAAGACAGTTGTGTCACACAAAGAATGCCAGGTACATCGGAGGTCAGCTTCAATTCAACCTGTCGAGCACAAGTGGGTTTACACCTTGTTTTAATTATGCTAGACTATCAGGAATTGTTAGTCTGTGCTAGCCCTCTGTGTAAAAGTCACAGTGCCAATACAGAGCATAGTTATTTCTCCAGCTCCATCCCAAAGAGTTAGCTGGCATTTTTTTCCTCCCACAGGTGCTCCTGGGAGCTCCTAGGAATTTATTAAAATCCAATTAGTCCTGTACCTGCCAGGATCACTCTAGAATGTGCCTTGTATTTACCTCCCTGGTACTTAAATTACCGGTTCATTTGTACATGGGCATCACCTTCCCTCCCAGCCTTCTTTTAACTCAAACCTGAAGTTCAGGCTGCAATAAATTACCTCTAAAACATACTTAATGCACAAGAACAACTTCTTCCTACGTAGTGTACCTTAGGCAAGGTTTGTGAACAATTCTGAAGTATAGATAACGAGTCATAGTAATGTGTATGAGATTGTCTGAAAGCAGTGCAGGTGGCTTACATAGAGGGGAAAGGGAGCAATGCTAGATGTACTGTAGCTCAAGCAGTAACGAATTTCAAGCATGACTTGAGTATGAACATTTTCCAAGTGTTTCTGTTGGGAAGGTGTGGTGAGAGAGAAGCTAGCTTGCTTTCCCTTTGGGGAGAGGGGAAGGAAGAGACTAACGAGAGAAAGTAGACAAACTATTCAGTGGCTCCATGGTTTGGCAGGAATAAGTTGAATACACTATTTTTAGAGTCAAATAAGAAGCTTTTGCTTATAGTGTGGAACATAAAGGCTAACTACTGAATTACACAGCTAGGAATGATATTCTGCAACTGTTTCTGTTCGCAGTGCTCTCTAATATCTGGCATCTGAGCCTTTTTAACAGCCTTTCCCAAATAAGTTAAGATGCAACAAGGAGCATAAAAGAATGAGGGTTCAACAATGTGTTTAATAATGCCCAAGTAGTACACCAGTTAAGTTTCAATAGCTAGTCCTAAATTCCTGATTTCACTGGATTTGTATCTATACAGCTGAACAAAAGTTTCACCTGAATCTTAGTCTTGTTTCAAATGTGTGTCCCCTCGCCTTATTTCTCAAACTGAAAAATTGCCTTTTGTTTAGGATCAGAAGTCCAGAAAGAATTACAGATTTCATGCTAAGCTTATGCCTTCCTGAAGGCCTTTATCATTAATGACCCTTTTTATTTCCTGTCTCTCAAGCAGTGTCAAAGACTATGGAGTATAGTTATGCCATAACAAGATAACATAACTCTGTTCAAAAACCAGTGCAACACTTTCAGCTAGACAGTAAGTTAGGTCCTAGAAGATTATGGTACTTGACTCCTTTGTAATATGAGAAAAACATGATGAATTTTCCTAGGGGGGTTTATTTTGTTATTTATTTTGGTGAAAAATATCTCAAGAATTTAACTACTCCTTAATATTATACAGGACTTGCACATCTGCTGAAGGGTATACAAGTAGCCAGAAGTAATAGAAGTGAAGGGAAAATAGCGCTTACAATGTTCTTGTTATTTATAGCTTAGTTATTTATCAATAAACGGCAGCTGCGTATAAATAAAGTAGGTTTGAGCATTTCCAAAGACAACTGGTGGCTTCCATTACCGATAAGTGAAATGAAAGGGATTTTCAGTAAGATAGCTAAGATATATTAGTCAAGAAAGTTATTAGCTTTCCCTCTCCCAGTAAGTCACGGAAGGAGGCTGCCATTGACAATACAGCAGATGAAAACCTATGAAAGGTGACAAGGTGGAAAAACAGCAAGCAGTCAACAGACAATCAATTTACTGCAGGGGGTCTAGTGACTGTAGCACCATCACACATCAAATCACCTAATAAAGTCAGCTTCCACCTACCTGCAGGGAGATGATAACCTTCCCCCCCCC
>VXBL01001272.1:417253-592043 GCA_013400195.1 Aramus guarauna
AGCGGCAATCAACACCCCCCCCCCCCCCCCCCCCCCGTTATATATTGAAGTGATTAATTTTGAGCTGCATATGGCACATAAGATTAAAAGGAGGACAACAAAAAGCAGTTCATATTTAGGCAGAACCAGGGCAATTAATTAATCTTACTCTGGTCATTGCACTCAGCTCAAACTTTCTGCCTGGCGATAGCTAGGCAAGGCTTCCCACCGGAGAGCGGGGGCCCTGCTCCTGGCTGGACTCCCTGCCTGCCCAGCAGGGCCAGCTCTGAGCCGCCGGGCTCCCAGCCTGCCACAGCCCTGCTCCTGCCCTGTTCCCAACTCGGGAAAGCAGCTGTTCTCCCCAGCCCAGCACCAGCAGCCAGGCAAGGCCATCGCTCACACCCTGTACCCACCCCAGCACCAAGCCCCTCCAGCCACCAGCTCCCCATTTCGGTGGTTGTGCTCCAGCTACAGACCACCACTGAGCTTTTTGGGCTGCTGCTGAGCAAAAGCAGCCAGATGAAGTAAGCACAATATGTTAGCAAAGATATTGTGCTTTAAATATATCTGGTTTAAATGCCAAAATACATATGAAAATATTGCTAGAGCAAAAAGGGGACACAGGCAATGAGAAAGTCAAAGCAAAAAGTGAACAGGTCAAAGCAGAGTTTACTAAGACTAAGCTATCTGCTAACTGATACAGTATGAACTCCACTTAAAAAGGTTTTGGTACTCAAACTTCTTGCTCAGGAAACACTATTAATTTATAGAAATAAGAAAACAGATTAGCATTTTCATCTGCTCAAATGTAAAGGGGCAGGAAACTTTGTTGAAAGGAGAAAGAAAAATATCTTCCCACACTAACTTTCACTTATAACTTGGGATTAGAATAAACTTCTTCTGTACATGAAAAAGTACACTCAAACGGCAAAGCTGTTTTCATCCTCAGCTGCAGTAAATCTGCACATCCCTGCTGAAGCAAGTGAAACAACGCCAGCTCCCACCAGCTGGAGAGCTGTCCCAGACGTTCGCACCCAGGGAAGAACATAGCATGCTGCACTTTAAATAGATTATACTCTTAAATATTTTATTGGACTTGAACAGTTCAGCCTCACATTATGTCTTTCTTTGAAGCAGAGCTAGTGAGGGCAATTATTTTTTCAACTTCCTGTGATACCATAAACTCCTAATTACAGCTTCGTTGCAAGACTGGCCCATAGGATTAACTCGGCTGCTGGGGGGTGGGAAGGCTCTACTCAGCCCACAGGGGCATCCACGTAAGAGGAAAGACACAGCGAGTTGGATGGCAAGCCTAGGACACATTAGTGCAGGGAACATTTTTATACAGTGATAAAGTTTTTTAGAGCATAATCTCCCGTTCCAGTTCCCTGTTCAACAGGAGAGGTTTTTTTCCCCATCCTACCACGATGAAGGGTGATAAAGGACTGTCTGAGCTTCTGTAACTGCTAAGCAGTTGTGGGTAAATGACTTTGTGCACAGAGGGACCTGGTAGTGCCATACACCAAGAGATTCATTTGCGCCAGGCACCCGGTTGCCACGCTGCTCAGCCGGCTTATCAGATGGCATAAACAAAAAAGATTAGAGTTTGCTTTTGTTTTGTGCTGCCTTCTTACTTCCTGAACATTACCTTCATCCTTTCAGAGGTTTTAGATAAGCATTTATTGGGAGTGTAATTCTTGTTACTGAAAAGTGGTTTAATGTGTGTGGAGAAAAAAAATAGTAGCTTTTGTAGTGATAAGGTAATAGCATATTTTAGGCAACATTACAAATTATTATCATCCCATTAGTTATTTTCTCTTCAAAAACCCTCCAATGCAGAATTCTTGAGGGCATTAATCCTTATTATTGTTACATACATTACAAGGAGACATGGACTCTGCTTTAGTAAATTGTCTTCTGTTAAATTTTCTACTGTGCTTGTACCAAACCTGCTGCTTATTTTCATCTTCCCAGATCACCTTCCTGCATTCTGAATTAATATCTAATAGGAGGTAATGTAGACAGAATACCACATTGTCATAATAAATTGATATTTAATAGTATATAGATTGGTGCTAGAGTTTCCTATCCATCTTCTGTCAGATGTACCAGGAATCTGAATCATAAGCAGGGTTTCCAAGTCTCAAACAAAACAAAAAAAGGAAACGAGAGACCCGCAGAACAAGACAGTAGGAGTCTATATACTTATTTCTGTGTTGAAAAAGAGAATTCTTCAGATTCTGTCCTCTTCTGTAAGAAGGTCTTATAATTGGCATAATAAAGTAGGAGAAGTCACCAGAGCACAAGAGTTAAAGGGAGCAGTAGGGTGAGCTACAGTGTTGAACCAGCACCTTCGCAAGGTGCTCAGAGGCAAGTACCTTTTCCTTAGGCAGCTTTCCTAGTTACACAGAGGAGTGGGGGGCGTGGGAGGACAACGCAAGTGGTCGCCTGGAAGAGAACAAAGATGATTGTGACGCAAAGTTTAGATTAAAGAACAAGATTAGTGATGGATCTCATTATTAGGCTTATGTTAATATTTCTTTTAGTTGAAATAGATGATTCACATCTCTGTCCAAATACAAAGGCATCAGGATAGGAAAGCAGTGTGCTAACAGAGGAGCATGAAAGGCCTTGAAGTATGGTTTGCTTTAATATGGCAAGTCTTGCCTATCAAGAAGGGGAATCAAGAGCAGGCACAGCCAAAGGAAGCACCAGAGTTGTGACATTTTTCTCTGAAATGAGAGCTAATGTCATCTTTCCTGTTGACAGTCAGATGAGGTACTAGGCATGGCTGCCACCCAGCTATGGGCACACTCTAGTCTCTCATAAGTTTCAAAATACTTCAGTATAAAACCAATTTGCTTCATGTGGAAAGATATGTACTACTACTAATTGTATCTTCTAGCCAGAAGAAGATTGAGAATGCTTGTAAGTGACCTGAACTGGAAATAATGTATTTACTCAAGGCTTTAATGTAATTTAAAAGTGAAAAGTGTTAAAATACAGAAAAATGTTTACATGTCGCAAAAATATGAAACTATTTTCCTGTAGTTCTCTAGTCTAAAAAGCTGCCATACTAACAGATATCATCTCCTAAACTTTCCTGGAAAGCTGTCATATCATTAGATAGCATATCTGCAAGTCAGTGATAGACCCAAATTAATTTAAAACTAATCACAGAACTAAACAATCATTTATTCCAGAATCTTTGACAAAGAGGCAGAGATGTCTGTCAAATATTACTTTGTGGAAACAGTTTTCTTTGTTGAAAAGTAATTTTCCAGGATAAACTGAAGTACTAAGTGACTCAGTAGCAACACATTTCCCTATATAATATTTTCAAAGTGCACCTTACTAATGATGTGCATCCTTTTAGCATTTTACTGTGCTTTTCTGAAGTTTTTGAAGTTTAACATTAATATAACCAGTGTGTCTTGTATTTCAATTCAAGACATCTAGAACTAGCACAAGCTTTAAGTTCTGTGCTAATATGCCAGGTGTCTCCACTGGGGAGACAGACCACTCTCGCTGCCTCTAGGGAACAAGCACAACTATGAAGACTTCAAAGTGATCCATAATTGTTGTTTACCAAATGGCTGGTAAATACAACAGTTGACTAGTAGATTGTTTAAATATTTTATGCTTGGTTTCAGAACAAAGCCCTTAAAACATACTGAAATACATTAACTTACAGAATTCTAAGTTACAATTAGAAAGTCAAATTCTTTTTACAATGCTTTTGCTATGTGACTGTTGTACTTCGTTTCCTTTAGCAAGATTAGATAAAATAGAGGAGAGAAAGTGTAATAGAGGAGACCAAGAAATAATTCCCCTCTTATAATAGAGTTGTAAGATACAACACAGTTTGAGATCCTTTGTCACAGCCTGATTAGCAGGTTCCTCTACTCTTCTAGAAACTTTGAACTTCCTCAGAAGATAAAATTACAGGTAATTCTTCCAGATGAATTTGTCAGTCTGTCAGTAACAGTAAAAAAAAATCTCTTCTTTCATTAAGCCCCCCAAAAATTCAGAAGAGCAGCACCAATAAGAAAAAACATAGATGAATCTAGCTAGCAAAGTATTTCACCGCTTCCAAGATATAAACTTGAAGCAACAATGATGCTCTCATATCAACATCTAAGAAATGGCATATAATGATCTGTGCTTTCAGAGATGAAAGAAAAACAAATGTAAGAGGTACTAAATAAAAGGAGGATGACATGGGAAACTTGTTAAGTGTTGCTTAGCAAAAATGCATTTGTGCTATTTGTATGGATGACACACACATTACCTACTTTGATAGAAGACTCACATTTATGTTTACCCAGAAAAGTCTAAATGCTTTACCATGTGAGGCTACTGACACACCGCTGACTAGTTCATAAGAAACTGGTCCCCCTTGAACTCATTGTTGGATACAGAGCAAATACTAGTGTATGTAGTAAAAAAACAGCTTTACTCAAAGCACTAGTTTTCTTTTATTTTCCCTTCTTTTATAATGGCTAGAATAACATAGTGGGGATGTTTGGAAGGGCATCTTGTTCCCTTCTGCTTGCTCCTTAGCCAATACTTTTATTTTTTCCCCCCCTTCCTATCATTCTCCAAACATTGGGTTTTAGGAAAGAAACAAGCTGCTTTATACCTCCAGCTTTTCTTTTCTGCCCTTAGAGGTTTAAGAAGTGTCCAGATTAAATGGAAATTAAGTTTCTACATTTTGAGGATCCAGACATCTTTTCAGAGCTGCTTAGAACCAGTAACTGCAATACATCTATCAAACTGAAATAAGAACTGAAATACATCCTAATTGAATAGAATACAATAAGATTTTACTGGTGTGACATGCTAAGTGAGTGCTGTGTAAAAAAAGAACAGACCTCCTGGGTATTTGTCTGAAGTGACAACATTGATTTGGGACAGGTTGTTCTTTGCTAGGGATTTGATCCTGCACTCATTTGTTGTTACACGACATTTCGAGCCGGCAGCAGCTTGGTGCATGGCACGGGGCTGTCACTCACACACGCACCTGCTCCAAGGCAGCACTGAGAATACACCTCAGGTTTTTTTCCACCAAAATGAGACACCTGGTAGTTGAAAACAATATTTGTTGGTTGCCTCCCCCAGTGGAAGTACAGCACGAACTAAGACAAACACAGGACAGAGTTCATCAAGAATTATACTGATGTAAACCATCACAGAAGGTATCTTCTTTCATTAAGTTATACTGGTGGCCCTTTTTGCATCATTTTCCCTACAATTTTTCTCCTCTGGTAGGCTTCCTTTATTATCATGTACTGTAAACACTGAAAACCTCCAAAAAGGGCTCTGATGAGCAGCAACTCGCCCAGCACACTCCAGCACTTACTCAGCAAGAGCTAACGAACCCATGGGGCTATGCTGTCAGAAAAACCTCGTGCAACTCCGGCAGTGGCAGCCGGTGCCACTGTACAATGGGATCAGTTAGCGGGTCAATGCTTTGCAGTAAAGCCTGTAAAAACCCACTCACCAGTACTAAACCTGCCAAGGTCACAAGGAAAGACGGCAAGGTGCAGTTATAGTTGGAACTCTGGCAGCAGTTTTGGAGAGAGCTGTTTCTATTGCCGTTAGAGGCAGAGTTCAGTGTGGTGGCCATGACATTACTTGTTGCAGTGCAAGTGTTTCACACCGTACCCTGGCTGCAGGGCAAATACCTAATGATCATTTCTGATAGCAAATCTGAGCTTTGCTCTTCAGCCAGCAAGGGGCTTTGGCAATGACACTGCATTTTTATGCATAGGTCATCCATGTCACTATAAACTATCTTCTCAGTGCCAGCATTAGATCAATGCAAGATTACACATCAAAACAGGAAACAGCTCAATCAAGTCACAGCTAGAGAGGTGAGCCAGGCTCTGCTTTTACAGGCCAAAAAGAAATAACAGACTGATTCTCCATTAAGCACTTTTCACTAGCTACATTTCTTCAACACTTCAAAGAGCAAAACATACTAAAATAGGTGGTGCTGAAAAAACTCTATTCACAGACTAAAAATATCTTCATGTTCAATAAGCTCGTTAAGATTATGAAAACACACAAAGTTTTTTCTCCATCCATTAGAAATTTATTAAATACTTAGTGATCAGACATCTGTCTCCTACTCTCACTGTACACCACCAGTGTGCTTTCCTCCTTGGGAAGCTGTGAGACTCGAGTTCACAAAGAGCACAAAACCCACTGCGTGAGTCAAGAGCTGCAGAGGAGACAGCATTGCCGAGCATTGCTGCGCCTCGTCAGGGGACACTCTCTGGAAGCTTGTGTTTCTCAGCATCCAGGGCTCTGTTCTCAAATACTACTATTAATACAGATCTTTAGGAATAAAGGTCCCAATCTCAGAAATAGGGAAAAACACTCCTCTGTTCAGGTCTTTATTGCTTCCCTACTCTGCTATCTCTTTTACTTTCCTTTCCTGTAAGTAATCCATCTCCTCCCCCAGTACTAGTTAGGGCTATGACAACTTGCCAGGATAACAGGGGCAGAATTTAGCTGCAACCCCCCCGCACCTCCCCGAGTTACAACGACAAGGCAGAACATCTGTATCTCGTGCAAGTCAGGTGGCATCCCCTGTGTTGTAAGGGCACACATTGCTCTTGCCTTCAGCAGCAGAGAGCACAGCTCACAGCAAGAGCTGACACTCCAGGGCAGGATGCCTGGGATCAGACAGAGCTTATGGCTAAATACCACAGGACACACTGTGCTTTCCCAAAGAAACTTCCACACATCCCCAAAAGCTAGCTGGGTGTATACAAGCTGGGTCTGTGCAGCAGGTGCAGGCTGGCCCCTTTCAAAGCTCCATGCAGGTCTCCATTTTAAAGGAGATAAAGTTCTTCCGCTAAAAACAGCTGCATTTTCCCTGTAAAAACACCTCCCAGCCTGGCTCCAGCATGCTCCCACACATGCTGATCATCACTGATGATGTTTCCTTGTTCACCTGTTTTCATTCCGTCTGCCATTGATTTTTTTTTTTAATTGCTATGACAAAAAAACCTCAGCTGCCTGTGAGAGATACACCCACTGCATTGTTATTCGCACATTTTTTCCATGTATGTCTAACAGGATGTGTTTATTACAATCTTACTTGTTATTTTATATTGTTGCCTGAGTGACTGCACTTCTAACTTCTATTAAATTAACAAACACAGCAGTAACATTAGTAACCCCTACCCTGCTAGGTAAAAAGAAATCAGTGTAAGAGGAAAGAAAACATAGCATGGGGTCCTCCCACTCAAAAAGCTCATCTTGTTCAGTAAGTGTAATTCATTTAGATGTTAGAAATACAACGCAACTGTTTAGATAAAAAAAGTATATGGTATATAATTTGTTCCCCTTCACGTATTTTGTCAGACACTTCACATTAGGTTTCAGAATGCATGGCACACATTTGTTTACCTGTGCACATTGAATCAGTGCCACTTCTATCATTAAATAAAACTTAAAAATTAGTGTAGGGACGATAAAGCTATTGAATGAGTTATCATATACCTTTCTGCAATCTTCTGAAGGCCTAGCAAACATTACTCTATCAATACAATGAGCACCTATCAGATGCAGTGTCCTCACTAGCATGTGGAAAATCTGGACTACAAACATGTACTATAAGCTGAACTTTCACACGAGATCTGCAGCACAGAGCAAAGCTTACTGCTGGTTTTCAAAGCTGGTTACAGTGGGAACACAATTTGCAGCCAGTGAACTGCTGTAATGGGACCTCAATTTCATTATAGTAAGAAAATCTTTAGCCATTTTAAAAAGAGAAAAATATCACAATAAGGAACAAAGCCTCATTAACATTTAGCAATGCCCTGAAATTGAAAGCTTTTGTGAAGACAAGAATAAAGCAGTAACATTCTTGAATGAATAGAACCTGCTTCCTTCTGAAGGCTTCATACTCCATTTTCTCACCTAGAACTAACACGCTCCGGTTTGATACTTTGGAGTTCATTTGGAGAAAAGATTTTTATCTAGATGTTAAATGACTTCAAGTCTTGTTATAATGCATCCTTTCATTGTTTAGTTCATTTTGATTTTCCAACCGCTTTATGCCAAAGATGTATTTTGAATTTAATCATATTTTTCACAAATTCACAGGTGCAAAATATCTATGACTGCAAGCTAAAAAGCTTCAGTGAATGAAGTCAGGAGATGTGCAAAATTGCACAACAAACTAAACATTACTGACCCTTCAGGGAAGTTATAACGATCTGGAGAGTTTAAAAGCTTCTGAATAAAGTCAATGGGGGTTTTGAATTCTCCTTCCATTATAGCTACATTGGGCAGTCCTGATAAAAGGACTTTAAACAAATTCTTTTTGATAGTCTAGTACAAGAGCTTAACAGTCATATATACCCAACCATTGGTAGGCTTCAGCTAGAGGTTTAAACACCTAATATGCACATCAAATCTAAATGTGTCACTAGTTCACCAAAAACATCCACTTCGCACATTTGTGTGGTATAGATCACTTTCTCAGGCTGTAATATCAGATACAATGCTCCATTTTCATACATCTACTTGCTTAAAATTTTGCCAACTAAAGGGGTTACGTTTTTGTCATTTTGCTGTTCAGAGCAAGCCAGAACAAGTTTTGAAGTTCAAGCTCAAAAGAAATCAAGGTATAGCTGTTTAAGTATGCCAAATAATAGGATTGTCACTACTCACACTGTGACGACAAGAGATGAAGCACAATCTCAGTAAGCACAGTTAGAGCCACACTTCACGGTGCTGAAAGACAGCCTACGTTGGAAGGGAGAGCCAGCCGACTGTCCGATCCCCCTGGATGCACCTACAAGGCAGGGGTTTTAGCAGGGAGCACGAGAGGCTCTGTTGAAAGCTGCTGTACTGCCTCCAGCTACAGGCAACATTACCTCCAAACAAGTCTGGGCAGATTTTGTTAAGGCTGGGGATGAAGTAGCCTCTGAGCAAAGCAATCACATTCAAAGGATGGGGCTTTTAGGCAGAGCTGGTACCCAACACATAGGCGCTGAACTAAAAAACAGCCAGTGTACGGCACAGTAAATACTTACATCTGCAGGAGCAGACGAGATGCCAAGCTAGAACTGCTCAGGCAATCTATCACTATTTCAGATGGTTTCTCCTTATGAAGGCTGAAGCATCATATGTCAAATGTAAACAAATGTACACTGCATTTGTTACGCAGGTAAATTATCTTCCCTATTAAATTTTACAAGTGATGATCTGGATTCTTCATCACATTAGGTTTTGAATCCATTTAACCATCTAATAATTGTATTCTAGCTTAATTAGAGGTGATGGGCCTCACATAGGAATTGCAAAATTTCTATGGCATTATACAGCAGAAATTCTGACTAGCTGGTATTAATAGTCTCTCCCAGCCTCAAATCCAGAAGCATCTCCAAACTCATTATATGAGTGCTTGAGTAATGTGTATTTTGTTACTAGGTTTAAGATCTCAGTCCTAAGCACGTTCAGCAAGCCTTCCTAAATGGCCTTTTATGACAAACCAGGGACTGTTAGGTTGATGAAAGGGTTAACTTTTGAGGTGGTATTTGTGCAATATCACAGCACTAGGTCCCATCCCTGGAGAACAGCTGAGATAATTCCAAGTGTAAAAGTTCCCATCGTCCCCAGTCTTCAGGAGTTATTCTCAGAACAGCTTTATACAGTTTGCTTGCCATTTCTCTACATTGCTAGAAACGTGTCCTCGCACTGAACCAAGCCCATCGGGAGACTTTCTCAGCCAGCAATCCCCCTCCAAGCAGGGGGCTGAAGCAGCATTTGCCAACGCAGGAGGTGGGGTAGAGCAGGACAGGCTGAAGCTGACCCATAACTGCAGAAGGTGATTTAAGCCAGCAGTGGCTCACACAGAGGTTTTGTTCAGAAACCACTCTTGCGATTTATTCAGAGGCCGAAGCAAACAGAATTGGTATTCCCAGCTACCCCCTCAGTTCTTCCTAAGGCTACCTCTGAGGCATGGCCCCCTTTTTTCTCCCCCAAACCCTCATCTTGATCACCAGTTTAAAAATCCAAATACCTTTCTTTGTATTTTGATGACAGCATTGGCTTTGGTACAGGAGTACTTTAAGAAGTTAAAAAAACCTTTGGTGGTGTGATTTTGATCACTGGCGTTCCCAGCGAAGTGCGGTAGAACAGCGCACAGGGTGCTTATTGACCTGGGGGGATGTTCCAATACACCGCTCCCCAGCCTTAGGGGGGGCCTGCAGGGGATCGTTAATTTCTTCCTGTGATTTGACATGTTTGGTACAAGCATAATACTTGCTTGTGTAACTTTCTTCCTTCACCTCCATGAACAGCAGCTTCATTCCACCACTTCAGAACTAAAAACTGAAAGTGTTTTAAGTATTAGTTTACCGCAAACTAGAATCTCACTTTATCGCAGCAGAACTTCATGGGTTTGTTTTGAACACATGCGGAGATCATTACAAAACTACTGTTTGTGGTTTTCACACCAGCATATGTTTTATGCATTCAGACAAGACACTAGTAAATGGTAGATAATCCCCTGTACCATGGTGCTAAAGCAAGTGAAAGCTCCAACATTCTTACTGATACTGCCCAAAAGAGTTAATGAAAAGATTTCCAGCATATGGGGGAGGTGAGGGTTCGCTCTTTAGCATGAGGAGGCTCAAAAGACGAAAGCAGTTATCTGTGAAGATACTAATTTATCCTGATAGCAGTTTTAATAACAGCACAGTTTTTTCTCTTAATGTCACTCCTGCTGCATTACTTTCTTTTCATTGCACAAAAAGGTTAATTGTTAAAATCACGCTTAGGAATAGAAAAATAAGGTTAAAGATGATATCCAACTTCTGATACTCTGTTTAACCACCAATACAAGCTGGTAGAGTTTCATTAAGCAAGAAAGAAGAGAACCTGGGGAGCAATGCACAGGAAAACCTGAACATGGAAAAAAAATTCACAGTGAATTGGTCAAATCACACAGAATTAACATAAAAAAAGGATAGCATCTCAATAAGCCAAATACAGTGCTGGCTTCTACACAATTAAATGTAGAAATTGCTCAAAACCACCATTTCCTATTTCTTTCAACACAATCCTGACATCAATAATCTTTACTTCTCTCTTGGTTTTGTGCAAGCCCACAAAGAAAATCTACTGGGAAAATAAGAGGTAGGAAAATCAAATAGATTAGTTATGTCAGGCTTTATTCTCTCCCTTGTGGTACTGGTGAAGAAAGGAAGTTGCTTACTGGAGTTTTACTAACGCCAAGTGGTGTAAAGGAGGAAAAGATTCATCCCTTTCTGATTCACTCCGTTAAAAAAAAAAAAATCAATGACAGAAGGTTGTATTTGATAGAACTTCTCTTTTTTCTGTTTCTAACTTGCCTATTATCTGCCTCCACTATCTTTTCTTATTACTTTATAGCCCCCATCCTGACCTGCCTTCACTCTCTCTTTTTTTCATACCAGTTTTCTTTCAGTTGTATCTCCTTTTATTTCAATATTTGGGGCCTAATTATTGGTACCATTTTACATAGCTGTAGGTTCCAAATTAAGGTGGATTGTCACTCTTGCCATTCAGACATGCTGTACGCTCCTATTCTCCAGCCTAGCTTTGTGGATGTTCCGTAAATGCCAAACCATGTTTTCTTCCTTTTGCCAGAAACTTTCAACTGCTCTGTCCTTACTCTGTATTTATCACCTTTATGTTTTATGAGGCTCTCAAAAAAAGCCACCCACAGCACTATACAAATTCCCTTTTCCTTCCTCTTCTGCCTCCCACAGTCTTCTTTCACTTTAATCATTAATATAGTTTCAAACTACTTATCTTGATGACAAGCTTTAAGATAGTCATCCATGGTCAAAAACCATAGAAAAAAATATTCCTTTTTCTATACATACCAGTTATCATTATTCATTCACATTCCCCAAGTCCTTTCATCAAAACAAGCTTCTTCATTTATCATCTGCCAAACCCTAAGAAAGTAAGCCCCCTGGGAACTCATCTATTCTGTGAACTGCTGTCTTGGATAAGCCTTTATTCCATTTTTTTTTTACAAAAATAAAAAGTTGCAAGATCTTTATCAGTGAAAAATCATGAACCCTCGTGAATGTTGTCAGACAAAGAGAGGGAAGAAACAATCAACTTCCCTGTTAAAATGTTCAGGAGGCAACATATGGGCAGCTTTGTTTACAAGATGCTCTCACTGCCTCTCAGCATGCTTGCTTACACCACACATCTTAAGTTACAATACTTTTATTTGACTACCTATAATCACCGAGACCCTCACTTTTGCCTCACAAGCCCAGACTTCATTAGAAGCTACACTTCTGTAGCTATATGCAAAAAAATGACAGAACTGAAGAGACACACACAAACCCTAAAAATGTATATTTAAAACATATTTTTCTTTGGAAGCAGAAATTTAATCAAATTTCAAGGGTGACAGAGATAATTAGCTTAAGAACACACATGCTTTCATTATTAAATTTAGCCACAGGATCTGTCAGCAGCATCACCCAAATGATTTATATGGAGACAAGAGCAGGAAAAAAGTCACAGCAAGTATTAATGCATTCAACTTCAGTAGATAAGAATTTCATTCATACAAACAAGCACCACCTAAAGTATGTTATTCCACAGGAAGGAGAAGACAAGAATTATATCAGTTTTACTGTTTGGTGATGGGCATCTTTGAAGATCACATCATGACGCCTACCTCCCAAGTTCATACCGCAGTTTCACCTTCAAGGCTGAGTAAAATGCAGCCACCAGAGCCCTCCCATGATGTCCCCGTTCCCTGGAGCCCAGCTGGTGCTAGCAAGCACAGAGATCACACGGGAAGTTCTTCCTACTCACACTTTACACTGCAAACTTACAGCTCTACAATGCAAATTTACTTTTAGTAACTGACCCTCTGAGAGGTGGGACAGTGTCACAGAAGGAAGGAAGGAAACAAGCAGCACCAAGGAGGTAACTAGGAATTACCATTATAGAGGTGACTTGGAGATAACCAGGAAACCCTGAAATAAGCACAAATGTATTCTGTGTTACCCTCTCAGCAGTTCACTTACCTGACAGTCAGGCTGGATCTAGACTAAACTCCAGGGTGCACAATCACACCAGAAAACTTTTCTGGTTCACAATTAAAAATAAAAACAACTCCACAAGGACAAGATCTTTCCTTAGAACTTAATACATCTCTTTCATATTTTTTTCAACGTTATCCTGCAAAAGCTGAAAACTACAAAAGGACTAATTCATTAAATAGTAGTATTGAACTCAAAACCAGGAATCCATTAAATAATTGTGTAAAAATACCTTTAGAAAGCAACAGATGCTCTTTTCATTGCAGAAGTCCAGAAGACTGGGCAGCACACCTAAGGCTTTGCTGGTTCTTGGCTTTTCTAGGAAATACTGTGAGAGCTGGTGCTTTTGTTGCTTGGGTGTGATTTGTGAAGTCCTACAGCTGAGGGACATAGGAAAGATTTTGGTCTTTGACAGCAGCTGTAGATAGTTGACTGTTCAGATTAAATGAGAAGGCAGGACTGACTGGTAGCCTGCAGTCAGGGGAACCAACAAAGAAAGGAGTAAATAGGGAAAATGACTGTATGTTCCTTTAGGAAGGGGAGATGGGACTTCACAGCATGACAGTCCCATGATCAGAGACAGCCCGTTGGTCATAGTTGCCCCTCCCTCCAATAATAAATCTGTTGCTTCATTGAATTTTAGCTATTTCATATGCATAAAGGTAGAAAGATGTTATTTCAACATCAGGATGACTGCCTCTGGACTGTGAGAGCTGGATAACTATTAGCTTCATCGTTATATTTCTCTCTCTGTTGAAGTTGTAAATTTATCACTGCCAGCTTCCCAGCCTGTGTTGTACCTTCTGTTCCAGACCCGCACTGAGGGCAATGGATGCCAAATGTAAATTTCTATTTGTTGCTATCACACCACTCACAATGAGCAACTGCCCTTATTCAGTGGTGTCAGCAACAAATTTTTGACATAGATGTTCGTAGCTGCTTTTCCAAGTGGTTCTCAGAAGGCACTAGCTGCTCTCAAGGGGCTGGTGAGAGATCTGAGAGTAAGGATGACCACAATTTCACAGCTGAGATGTCTTCAGCTTTTGCATCTTCAGGAGTTTAACTTCTTAACTAGCACAGCAGCCTCAAAGTAGCCTGATTTGGATCATGCAAAGCCAACAGAAGTACTCTGCTTTCTGTGAAATTACAACTTTGTTTAGAATTTAGTAGTGTTGGACACGAAAGGTCCTTGAGGCTGTCTGTTACTTCTGGTTTAGCCATTTTTAGTGAGACAAAGAGAACGCTTTTACAGCAATGACATACAGTTAATAATGTCATTTGTGGAGGATAATGTACAACCATTAAAATAGAATGCAGTTTCATAGCTGCAGCTATTGTCTAACCACAAAATTTAACTTTTTTCTCCCAATATCTATCCCTATAATTATACATCTAATCATTCTGCTGTGGATTATTTATAAGGTGAGTTTTCCCCTAATTTTCTATGGGACACAGTGGCAGCTAATTGCTAATTTAAGCACAGTGTCTCTGCTGTAGGAGACACGGAAATTTTTGCCTTGAGTACAAAACTACCTTGTAATTTATTTTTTTTAGAATAATTTAACTCTACCAGACCTACTGTCCTTCATTCACTCCACAGTTACAGCTGGACCTTTTCATTTCTTAGTAAGTCTAAGAAAGAGAATGTACACTGCAATTTTTAGATAGCGATGAATAGCATTAATTCAGCCTCTTAATACACCCCAAGGTGTCAAAAATATTTGCATATGTCTTTCATTAATAGATAAATTAGGGTCCAGCTTGCAAAGACAGTAAGACTAGAGAGACTGGGATAAGAATACTAACAACCCATTTCTTGCTGTGATGGAAAAGCTGTACGCTCTGACTTTTTTATATTAGACTGAATTGCATCTTCTTACAAAATATTACTGGGTCTCCATATTAAGATTATACCTTGTGCTCTTCCCTTTTTTTAATGCTACCTTTTCCAGTGTTGGGCTTTTTTCCTGCTACTTACATTTCTCTCTAACTTTTAAAAGGAAAAAGGAGTGATTTTCCTACTGACTTTTTATCACACTGTCAGCTGAATTGCTGAATGAGAAACCATTTTTTCTCAGCAGTTTGCTGGTTTAAACGTCTGTCCATAGGTTTATTTCATAAATTATATTGTAAATGAGCTGAAAATGCTCAGATCTTTCTAACCCCTGCCAGTTTCTGCTGACTAAGGGAACCCAAAGTCTAGACCTGAGGATGTTTATTCAGCACCACAGACCTCTACCAAAAGCTCTCTATTCTTCTTAAGTAGACCGAGCGCTGAAATAATGCTCAGTCTCAAATTAACAGACCTGGCCTGCAGACAAGTTTTTACTCTGCTTGCAGAAATGAACCATTCTTTGCTTCCAAAGAACTAATTATAACAGCACCTGGCAGCATCACTGGAGATAGGGGCCTGTCAGCATTTTATCCAAACCCTCTTATGTAGACGTTTATAGCTCCGTCATTTAAATTTGCTTTAGCCTAAAACTTAATATAAAATTTCTAGTGGCAGGCACTTTTGTCAGATATGTTTTGTGTGGCCAAATTCATTTATTCTAGACCACTTTTAACAAATTCAGTCCATGAAACAGTGGTTTTGATAAAACTGCAGAGGTGGAATGCAATTGATTAGTTTTCTCTTAGTATCTTTAAAGAATAAGAATTGATAATGAATTTTTTGGAAAAGAACTGATTTTGTATGTGTACATTTGCCAATATATCCTTTGAAGCTTTTATGAGTTTGAAGGGTTAGAAGGAACACCTTGCTCGAAATGACACGATTATATTTAACAATCCTTATTTATAAATATGTATTTATACCAAAATAAAACACTAAAAACCAGCAAACAAACCTACTCCATAACCTGACCATGCACTTTTTTAGCTCATATGTGCTATGAGAAACTACACAGTAGATGTGATGTCTGGCTGTAGAACGGTGCCATTCCAGTGAAACCCAAGCAATCTTTTCTAACTGGAGGACTGAATCATGGCAGAATTACATATCCTCCCTCCCATATCTATCTCTCTATTTTTTAAAGAAGAAATGAAATGAATTCAATTATCAGAACTATTATCTCTTCCAGACTGGTACACTATAATCAATTCAGCCTTCAAGCTTGAAGAGAATTTGTCATCCAACTTTGCTTAATCCAGCTGACCTCTCCATAATGAGAAAGGATTTTTAACACTACAGAAATGTTCTATAAAAGCTAGATAACAAAACACCCCTGCCTGGCTTGTTCCATGTGGTACACCTTGCTAGTTTTGTTTATGTAATTTCTGGTTGTCTTAAAAATACACAGTTAATATTTTATGTAATTCTAGTAAAGGTTAAAACTTATGAATTTCCATATAAGATTAACTTTACATCTAAGCCACTGTTGTGGTCTTTCTCTGGCAGTTGTTATGAGTCTAACTCACTCTTGCATGCAGCAATACATAAACTGTGTGTCAACTATACAGCTCACATACAAAATGTCAAAACAACAACCGGCAAAAAACTCCCACTGAAAATAACTCACAGTTTCAAGCTATGGAAAACAAAAGCCAGGACTNTTTTACATAGAAGTATTTACTTTAATTTTTCTGTTGCCCCAGATGTATGTATTTTTGGCAGAATTAGTTTCTTGTGTAATATGTATGGCACTGTCTTTTAAAGGACAGAGAGAGGGAAAATCTTACCATACAGTGTGGTTGTGAGTTTTCTTATGAAAAGGCGATCAACGTACAAAATTATGTACAACTTGCAAATTATCCTATAACCTCCAGAAGTTTTCAGTAGACACACTTTAGTAAGACTTAATTGCCTTAGTTTTTGGTATTTGAGGAATTAGAGATGTGGAAGTAGGACTCACCTGGTTGAAAGGACTTGTGAGAAGCACAAGAGACAAATCTGTGACATTAGAGGGCCCCTAAAGGCCAGGCATTGCCCTTGTCCCACACTGGTGCTGAGACACTCCTTGAGCTTAGCATGGAGCATAGAGAGCTGTGGCGAACATCCAAGAAAATGGAATACTTCTATATGAACTTGATGATTTTCATTAAAGCGCGTATGTTAAACTGACTGCAGAAGTCAGAAACAATTTTCAAATAATTCCAGAACAGAAGAGGTTAGCTATGAAAACGAAAACAACTGGAACCTTACTGTTTTCAGAGAGCGGTTCAATGAATTAGCCACTTCTGTATGTAATGAATAACTGAGAAAGTTAGATTGGGTTCTCATGCTGCCAGGTGATCAACAAGAAACTGTGTCCATCACGAAAAGCATAAATTCCATGGGATGATACAGAAGAGATACTTGTTACTACAAGTTTGAAGCTCTTCCAAATTGCAAAAGCCCCTACATAGGGAAAAAGGAGAGCACTTCCGGAGGCAGAGAGAGCTTGTTCTGTGGTTTAAAGTGCCCTGTTCCCTGTAGTTAGACATTACCCCTCACTTTCTGGGCACTGACGTCAGGCTGAGCCATGGCTGCAGTCGAGTGACAACAGCAACTCAGATGCAGTGACCCAGATCCCATCCAGCAGGGCTCAGGCCAGCGCGGCTGACCTTGCCCAGGAGTAGTTGAAGAGTGCTGCTGTGACCCGGCTCTACAGAGACAGCCACCTCTGAAAGAAGAAGGGAAGCACTACGCCAGGGATGAGCACATATTGAATGTCTGCAACTGTTTCCAAGATGATATTAATCAGGCTCCTCCTAATCCTTCTGGTAACCTCATAACTAACTCAGTATTCCCATTATATGTTTTTTAATTATTAATTCATTAGGACAGAGGTTAGAGCATTGGAAGATACATCAAAAGCTTCAGCTAAATTGTGACAGAAGCAGCACTGGAGACTGGAGTCCTATGTTGCAGCTGTGTGTGCGATGAATTTTATTTTTTTTGCTTTTGCCCTGAGGCAGAGTCAATTATTTCTCACTAGGAAGATTTTGCTGCTAACCCTGTGGATAAGATTTATTGGATTTGGACCACTGGTTGTTAAGCCCCTGGTCAAGAATCCATCTATCGCATTGCCACAGCATGCATGCTATACAACCTTGCGCTCCTCTTTCTTATCCTCTCTTAGGCCTTGCTCCTTCCCATTGACATCTCTTATTTCCCAAGCAAACTCTGCCCCCAGCATCTTTTTATTTGCTCCTCAGTAACAAAATGTATTAATTTGAAACAGTATTTCAAATAATATTCTTCTGTCAAACTAACAAAGTGCTGGCATGTCTGTACCAAGTGCACACTGTTGGTTCTTTCCCATTTAAAACCGTGAATGAATAGACTAGCTGGATCCAAGGAAGGCATTCATGCTTTTGCACGGGTCCATGACTGGAAGGATGGAGGCTTATTTTTACTGGGAATCATCTAGGTTTGAAATTAATATAATTAATATATTAATAACTTTTTAGGCATGAACCTAGAATAAAAATGGTAGAATATTCTGGTTTATAAAGTAAAAAATATGAAAACATGTACTACGTGTAGAATAGAATAAAAAGAGCCGCCTCAATGCTGTTGGAGGGGTCACAGGTGTTTCAAAGCCTGTGAGGGGGCTTACAGACTGTGCTTGCCAAGCTCACTTGCCTGTGGCACACCACTGAGAGATGTGCTCCAAGTTTTCCCTTGAATTTAAGCAGCATCACAGTCCAGTCCTTCACTTTCAAAGGTCTGAGTGCCTGTTCCATTCTTTTGAAATCCAAGAATCCATGAACCAGGAAAGGAGTAGAAAAGCACATGTCATTAACAGGTACAACGTTTTACTTTCAGTGTTTTCATTTTTAAATACCGCTATTTACTAAATACTGTTTAGTATCTACTAACTACAATTTGCTGTTTACTAAATACTACTTGCTATTATTGACTAAATGCTGCTGCTATAGGTCTTCTTCCAGAAAGATTCACTAAGAGGTAGTTCCTGACTCTGTAGCCCTGGTCCCATGCCTGGACGTCATTTGCTTTTACCAACAGCGCTCCCAGCTCCCAGCCTGCGTAACTTAGGATATACACAGGGAGGGAAATCTTCTGTGGCATATCTCTGCTGATTTTGGGTTGCTCAGAAAGCAGCCAGGCCCTTCAAGCACTAACACATGATAATTAGTAACTAGACCTAGCTCACATGCCAAATTATGTTCCCAAATCATTTCCTAAACCATGATATTCACTTTTTAATGAGCCGTTAGAAAAGTAAATGAAAACCTCCAGGTGTGAATTCTAAATGAAAGCGTTTATTAGAAAAAGATATATACCAAGAAATTATCGTCTATTAATAATATTGAGAGAATTACATGGTGGAAATTCTCTAAAATCTAAGCCAGAGAATAAGGTAAAGTGACATTATCTATGGCAAGTTGAGCCAGAAGTACATGTACTTAATAAGCCATCTGAATGATGGACAGGACAGTCAATAAAGCAGGAGAAGATGAACAGGGACAGAGCTGGCTAAGAAGAGGCGAGGAGCGGGGACACAGTCCGCAAGCGGCCCTGCATGCCCAGCGGGACAGGTCTGTGCGGGCAGGAGACCCGAAGGACCTGCTGCTTCCTCCCCTCCCAACAGTGCTCATCACAACGAGCCGTAAATAATGCTGTTACAGAAGAGAGACCAGGGAGTTTAAGTGGAAACCACTGCAAGAAATGTGAAGTAATGTCTCCATATAAACACTGTGTGAGATGTGTCAAAAGATATATTTATAAACATGTAATACAGATGTGTTTATTTTTATGAGTGTGCCAGGCTAGAGACTTACTGCCTCAGCTGCTACATAAATCAAATAAGAAATACAAAGAATTCATGGTCAAGTATACACTTAGGTCATGTCAATACATGCCAGCACGCAAAACCATCTACATATGTATATATGACACGTAGAACAAACCAGAAGTGTTCTAGAGAACCAGCACACGGTTATCTATCTTGCTGGTTCATTCAGGAACTGACTGAGCAGAGACTGTATATATGTAGGAAAACTGATATATTTTCTTATGTGGGGAAAAAAAATAATTAAGAACATTTTCAACTAAATGCTAGGTAGTTTCTTTAAACTCAGTTTACTTGAGTTTTCCCTTGCTAGATATTTATTACTCTGTGTACTCCTGAGAGCATTTGAGCCCATTGAAGCTCTGGTGAGAGTTAACTCAGGCTAAAATGAATTGTGCTTTTAACTTGGATGTCCCCAGTTCAGTCTGCAGGAGGATGGTTATTGCATATCAAAGGATATAAATAAGTCTGTGTGACTAATGAAGCCAGCCTTGTCGTCCAGATGGCCAGGAATGATTGGAAGTTTTGAGAAGAATCCACTGGCAATAATTTATTCACGTAAGTGATCTGACAAACAATTATGAATAAGGAATGAAGTAATAAAAGTCACATTCTTCTTATGGATATTTTGTAGAACTGGAAAAAAAAGGTTAAATTATTTCAATAAATGATTTTTTAGGAACAGTTGAACCAGATGCGGATATAACAAATAGGGTGATATATGACCCCATTGGGTGGCCATTAAAAAAACTGGTGGAGAGCAAATAACATGTGCTCACTAGTAAGGTAGGGATCACGTGACAAAAATCTTCACAAAAAACTGGTGCTTAAAGTGGGGGAAAAGTAGTTTGCTACATTTAAGTTGAAATAATGGTCCAGTACTAAGCTATATATTGAATAAATAGTTGTCTGTAAGTCCTTTGCCTTTTCTGGTCACGATCTGCTCTAACGTGTATCTTTCCAAAGCAAAGCATGAAATGCAGCCCTGCAAAACTAACTTTTATCAAACTAAAAGCATCCTTCAGACTGGAAAAATACAATGCTCTGACTGGAATGAGAGTTAGGGACTTTAAACTGACATACTCCCTACGCCAACCTGTTGCCTTTCTGAGATTGTTTAACATAAAAATGTGATGAAATCTAAAGAGAAACGGTTGGTTAAAAGGAATTGCAGGTTTCTGGCATCGCTCAGCCCACGCTAATAAAACAGAAGTTTACAACCAGAACTCACCTGGTATCATTTTGAAGATGGCTTTCAGGAGAAACCTGCGGCTTTAACACCTACAGTTAGCCCAAAGACATGATTGTTCCCCAAGCATTTATCATTCTTTCTTTGAACAACACAAATAAACTGAACAGCTAAACAAGCTGATAGCAGTGATACAAATGCCCTGCCTTTGCTGAGGGATACTGAAATCCCCTGAAGAGCCTTTTTATTGACAGGCTTGCTCTACGTCAGGTGCATACTTCCACAGCAAGAAGTTTGTTTGGCAAAAAGGGTTTTCACTTGCATCCGTGATGGCATAGAAGAGACTTAGGAATTAAATTGTTTTCTTGTCGTAGAAAATAGTCTCCTGAGTATTATCATGGTTGTTTTCCTGCTTCCTAAGGAAATGAATCTCTTCAGAGTTTCATGACAGAAAACAGAAGAGAGAGAAGCAGGTCTCTGCGATGTAGGCACATGCACCGCTCTGGATCCGTGGTGTTTCCCACGTTCAGTTCCAGTTTGTGTGAATAAGTATGTATTGGGTGAGAGCGATGGCTGCTGTGCAGCCTGGTGACGTATAGCTTGGTCTATAAAGCACTGTATTAGCTTCTGCATTGCTGCATCTTTGCTATGTCAGGTAAGTGTTCTAGTTATGACATTCTTATGCTGGTTTCTTTCTCCTTTTGTTTGACTGAAACACCATTTAAGTCAATGGCCATTTTAGCAAATTAGTATTTTCCGATAAAAGACCATCTCAAAAACCTCAGCAACCTCTGCTGAAGGCGTAATTCCCTGCTACTGAGTAAGAAGGTTATGAAAGCCTATTCTTAGATTCAATATAAACATATGCTTGTTTTGGGAAGAACTAATGGCAAATCAGACAGTTGGAAGAGAAAGCCCTGTTGCCCTTCTTCATAGGGACTGACAGGCTGTTAGAAATGGAGAAGCAAAACCAGAAATGTGGGATTCTTTTGAACACATCAGAAGTGTTACCTCTGGCCGCTAAGGGAGTAGGGGTAGGCTCGAGCCAAACTCTAAGCACCTACTTCACAGTGATGCTTTTAAGGGTCACAAATTCCAGGCTTCATAAAGGCAGTCTGAGATTTTAATTAACATAACGCAGTTGCCTCCATCAAACAAGTTTACTGTCTTCTGCCCTCAGATTTTTATTCTTCTAGAGGTTTGTTGAATCTGAAACTAAGGATAACTCTTGTCTTTGAGCCTATATTCTTCAATGAACCATGTTTATCAAATTCATGAGATGATGTTGAAAGTAAGGCCAAACCTTTTCAGCTGTATAAATTAAATGTGGTTTTCTCCCTGTTAGAACAGCAGAGCAGTGACTGTTCCAAAAAGAATTGTTGCAGCAAGAGAGAAAAAAGTTCAACTGCATCTATAATCTAATCTAAATTTTGTGATTAATACCCTTCTCTTTTCATAGCCAGCTGTGTGACACTTATCCATGTTATACATTTTTTAAAGCTATCAACTGCATAGATTTTTTTTCTAGGAGAATTAATCACATCCCTGAATGCATGCATATAGTTAGAAAAGAATCAGTCCTAACAAGCTCTGAGCTTTGGAGTTGTTAGACTTTGTGGAAGAAAGCCAATCTGGCAAATAAATTCTGTTTAAAAAGAAAAAGAAAGCTTGTCTTCTCTGCGTCTGTAGGAAAATTAATCAGAGGCAGAGCTAAATAGAAAGCTAAATGTAAAAGTAAACGATAGGGAGAAGATTAAGTAACAAATTAATGCAAATAAATGTACTTTGAATCAATCCCAGAAGAAAAGATAGGTGTCACTAGGCAAGCCTTACTCACATTGTCCAACTACAATGTTCTATGACATATGTACTCTATATAATACATAAATTATATACATATGTGTACTCTCCCTACATATAATTACACATGTATGTGTATATATTTCTATACACAAATGCAGATATATACGTATCTGTATATGCATACATATACAGATAATGTGTACAGTCTATTACAGTATGGCATTCAGTTCAGCTCCATCCTGAACTCCCCCCTTGCATCTTTGTTCTTGTGATAATAAACGTCAGTAAAAAGGAATACGAGTGGGATCACAGTACGAGAGAGACAATCTTCTCCTGAGGAGCAACAGCAGGGATTTCCGCTGCAGTATGTTCCTGTAAATGCATTCACTGGAAGGACTGAGGAGCTGAATTATTCCTTCCTCTGTGGTTGTGTTAGGCCTATTTATATATCCTTCCTCTATACGCAACTCTGTCTGTGTACAGCCATGGCTCTGGCAAACATCTAAAACACAGACGGTACCAGATGCAGAGCACAGAGACTTGGAGAGGTCAACTATTGCGCTTCCCTGTTTGGTGCTAGAGTGGACCAGAACAAAGTTCACAAGCAGTAAGGATGATAAGGGTGGGTAGGATAGGTAAGCATGTCTAGAAAGCTCTTAGAATATGTATAGGGGACATTTTCTTGAGTAAGGTTATGATATCAAATGAGTGACATCTGATTTTGCAGGCTGGGGGACCTCTGGGTCTCAAGGCGAATGTGCAGGGTAAAGGGAGCCGAGCGGCTGCCGGCAGCAGGGGCGAGAAGCGGGGCTTGCTGGAGCGGCAGGCAGCGTGCGGTGGCTTGGCACCCGGCTGTCACCCGGACAGCCAGCACTATGGAAAGGACCAAATGTGCAAATACAAAGGTGGAGGCTCCAGATTTCTCACTGATTCAGCTCAATGGAGCGCTCAACTGATAATTCAGGCCTTTGCACCAAATCTTGCTATGGAAAAAGCTATTATTTTTAATAAGATTAATTTTATTTCAATAATACTAATACTACTAATGTGGCTCTGGTGGCTCTGTGTTTTCATTCCTCCTTACTGTCATCCTCAACCCTCTCTCTGATGCAATTAATGAATAGAAGATGCTCTGATAAGCAAAACAAGCTGGTAATCCTTTAGCAATGTACTAATGAAACACTCTCAAGAACGTTGGGCCCAGTTGAAAACATCAATTTTCTTAACTGCTGTCCTAACATCAAGTTACAGCTGTGTTCAGACCTGTTTCTGGCTCTGCTGCACGTAAGAGGTACAGTGAAACTTGTTCAGATAAAGAGCTTGCTGTCTGAGGTGTTACAGATGCACAGCTGCGAATTAAATCAATTGCTTATCCCAGGACAGAACAATCTGGCTCTTAGCAAGTAGCAACATGAAGAAAAAAATTTTAGGTTACGATAAAACAAATAGTTGGTTAATGAATCTGCTTGTTAATTTTATCTGAGTGGCTGCATTTCATTGTGTTTGGGAGAGAAATGCAAGTACAAAAATACTGCAAGAAAAAGTGGTCCCATGGAAAATTTAATAAGAAGGCTTTACTTCATCAAATTTCTGCATCTCAGAAGTAAAGCACAGCGTCTTTAAATAGCGCCCATATTGTGCTTTTGGCTTGACCTCTGGATAATTTGCTGAGCAGACCATATGATGTTGTTGCAGCTCTATAGCATGGTTAGAAGCTGTCTTCACTTAAATATCAAATTCTAGGGACCACTTTAGGGTATAAAAGACCCCAGTAAACAGACATTTTTGGATCTCTTCCTTCAGCGTACAACACACTATTGAGGCTCTTCATGCATCATTTAAACTCTCTCCAAGCTGGCAACGCTCTGTTAATTTTCCTAATTCAGCCACATACTCAGAAATGTTCATCATCTTTTTATTCTGCTTATAAAAACGGAAATGTTCTTCAAATCACCAGTGACTTTGGGGACAGGTGATTTTGGAGGGTTTTTTCCATGTTATCAGTAAATGTTTTGTCTGCTGGTTTAACAAAGGCTTTTAGTCTGCACAGTAAGTTGTAGGGTTTTTGCCCCCATTGCACTCTGGAAAAATACCACCTTCATCTCATCAGCAATGCTATTAGAGGTGGTTCAGGCTTTTCATCGAGTATACTATCAAACAATCAGGCAGGTCCATTTTCCCTCTACAACAGGCATTTTTTATCCCCTCACTGTTTTTCCCTCTTCTTTCAGTAGGATTTTCATTGGGTTTGTTGCAGCATTTGGAATTTATGCCCATTTATTGCCAAACATTCCAGTTTTTACTTCTTCTGGCACAAAGCCAGGACATAAAAGCTATGCAGGCACTTTTAGATGCTGATTTTCTGTATATATTAAATATCATGAAAGGCTAAGTTGTATTCTTAGAACCACGATCATTATTTTCTGATGCCTTCTGAAGCACAGAATATGGTCAACACCTACTTGCATGGAAGTGGTTTGAAGAGACAGTAATTTCTCCCTATAGCCTGTAGGAAATGCTTAACCTTCAATTTCCAGAGGAAAGAAACAGGTATGAATTCATAAAGGAAGACAGAGTATTTCCTTGACTACTTATTGCCCTGTACCTCATTATGAACACAAATTAAAAAACCATGAAATTTAAGAAATGAGTTATAAATGTGGGTTTTTTGTTGATCTGAACTTACTCTGTTTCTGTTCTCCTTATGTCTCCCAAGCTCTTGTTTCTGAGTCCTCATTGCTCAGATGAAGTAACAGACATATTAAAGACACTACAGCCTGACAAAAGTATTTAACATCGTTTAAATCTTTAAAAATGCTGCTTCTGTTAATTGATCATGACAGAGAAGTACGTGGGAAAAAATTAGTGGCATCAGTTCACAAACTAGAAAATGTTTCTTCCTCTAAGGCTCATAATTTTCATAAATGGGCATGTGTGCTGAAAGACTTCTTATTCTTTTCTTCTGAAAGTTGCAGAGTGTCAGGGTACCTGGAACGGCTGCATTTAACCGTGACTGAACAAAAAAGAAGAATGACAAAAGGTGCTTTATGATTCAGTCCAACCCAATCTATGTATTTCAAATGCAAATGGAAGCCATTCAGGAAAGTACATTGTTAAAAAGCTTTTTTGAAAGCTTTCTTATCTACAGAGATGGATCTTTTTTATTGTTGGTGCTTTGGTTTTCGATTTCTTTTTTTTTTTTTTTTTGTAATTTCTAGTAGAGTGGTAAGAGAGTTTATATTACTTACTAAAAGCCAAGCACTGGTGAATTATGGGTGTAGTCATGTCAGATATCCATTTTTCTGTGCTGATTCTTTGTCTTTAATATCTCACGTGAGTGCTCTTTGATTTGTAATGTGGAATTTCTCTTTGAAAAATAAATTATCCTTCAATTGTAAGGCTTACGTTTCTCAAATTTACAAGCTCTACAAGCAGTGCCGTCACTTGTCTACTAAGCTTTCATGACATGCAAAATTATTTCCAAATAAGCTTGTGCTGCCAGAAACAAAGAGAATAAAAAGTCCCAAGTTCATGGGCTATAATATATCAAAACTTCATATTACAGGTAAGGTTGATAGATAACTCTCTCAAGTACTTCTCAAAGATGGTCCCCTTGTAGATGCTCAAAAGGAAGCTTCAGAAGGCCCCTTTTTAAACTTCAGAGATTTTGAGGAGAAAGCAGAGCTTGAAAGACAATGCCCAAGTACAAAAATTGTTTACAACTCAATCCATTCTGTATAATGCACCAGAATATTCTGACAGAATCTTAAGGGCTCAAGATCTTGTGGCATGTTTTCTGTCACGAAGTCAGTGCCAACTGAACACAGCCAAGGCAGAGCTTCTCAAAAACTCGGGCAAAACGGAGGGCCAAAAGCATGGGCAAGAAGTGCTGGGGAGAGAGGACCAGCGATCCATGTTTGCTTTTGAAGGGGGCCTTGCTTTTCAAGGGGACAGCATGTACAAACAGGCAGGGCGCTCATGGCTATTTCTCTTTCCTTGGTGCCAAGGCACCAGCAGTCTACAACCTTACAGGTACTTTTCCTATTCCAAATACTGATTCTCTGGTATTGCATTCCTTTCCTCTTTTACCCCTCATCCCAGAAGATGTTTGTCCATCCAGGTTTGCTTACTGATGGGAAAGACCCCTGGAGGACATGTGCATGGACAGTGCCAGCTCTCAGGAGCGGCAGCGAGGACCCTGCTGCAAGCAGGGGTGGGTCCCCCTCGCCCAGCTCCCTGTCACCTGGCCCTCCCACCCACGGGTTTCACCTGCCCTGTTTACCAGGCAGTGAGAAGGCTTTCATGACTAAACTACTTCAGACAATCTGAGAAATAACTACCTTCTCCTTTTTAATCATTTCAGATACTGACCAGTCATTTTCCCCTTTCCCAAAACCCACCAGTCGTCTTTGTTAAAGAACTCATACACTGTGGATGCAAGATCTGTAGATATGCCAAAACACAAGTGAAGTCAATGTCAACTCTGGAGATAATGTAAAACTGGACAGTTGAAGGACTGGCCCAAGACTGAGGAATGAAATCCCGTGTAGACTAAATACAAATTAAAGCCTTTGCTAGTTCCTTTTTTAAAAGGAACATATACTTTTGTGCCCTTCCTTTTAATAGCCATCACAAACAACACAGTAGAGTTTTGCATGAAAATGTCGTTATATATGAAAGAACAGCAGGTACCACATGATTTTCTTTACATGACGAAGATGGAAGATCTATGATAGTTCTCCGGCTTAATGTGTTTCCAAAAGATGGCTAGATAATATAGTTGTTTTAGCAAGACTATATAAGAAGTTGAAGAGATTAAATTACAGCAAAATAATTTCTGAAATTCCTAATTACTGACATCCTACATTATTTTTTATTGTTAAAAATATTAATTGAATAAGAATAAGAATAAGAATAAGAATAAGAATAAGAATAAGAATAAGAATAAGAATAAGAAAGCATTCCTGTTTTCCCCTTTGTTTTTTATGGATAGGATAATAATGTAGGTTAAAAATGAAAGAAGTTTGGACTGTTGCTTGAAAACAACAGTGGACAGGAAGCAGCCTGTAATAATAGCCTAGAGGTGTAAAGAACAGATGATTTTTTAAAAAAATCTGGAACAGTTACAGTGCAGGAAACTGCATATCGTTGTTTTACAGAGGTTTTTACTCCTGATAATTTTTTTTTATTTTTTTTTAAGTTTCAAATCTATTTTCTATCCCATCTTTTTAAGTCAGAAGAGTTATGTATACTTCCCTTGTTCATTTTGCAAGACTTGACAGAACTGTCTGAAATTTTTTACCATGCAAGTCAGTGTCTTGTAAGTAGGTTCCTTTCCCTTTGCTAAATTCTTATTAAGAAATTCTGGAATGGCACCGTTTCTTGTTTGTGCTTCTCACGCTTATCAAGACAAATGTTTTTGATTACTGCTAGACCAGGCTTTGTTGCAACTGTTCAACAATTGCATTATCAGTCATTTTACTATCAGTCTTTATACCGTATCAGTTAAAATACATTTTGTCCCCATGGTGTAATTTCCTAGAGTTTCTTTGCAGAGTTTTTACAGAATTAATGAGTTCTGCTTGCTAAAAGAAAACACTATATCCACAGCTCCATTTATTTGATGAATCCAACTAAATACAACTCAGCAATTTGACTTGACTAAATGGTTTCTGACAAGATGTTGGAGTAGAACGAAAGAGGCACTTAGCATGCTGTTGGATCCAGTGCCTGTGAGGTGATGGCATCAGTTTGGTTTTTTTAACACTCTGTGTTAATTTTAATAATTCCAACATGGTCAAGAACATTAAACAGTCATTTTCTGCATATGCTTTTCACTTTCTCTAGGCCTTGAGTCAATCTCAAAACAGGGCATTCATATATCAAATGATAAAATATCTATATACACTGTGCATGTTTTCTGAGCCTCATGGTTCTTATGTAAAGCCTCATTAATTCTTACGTAAAACTTCAGAACATTAGGTCATTTAAATACCTTGAGTATATTGGTCTCCAATCACCTGCCAAGTAGATTACACTAGCGTGTAAATGTACAGCCTGTACACAGGTTGTATTATTTATTATAATACTGGAGAGGATTATTACCATTCACATGCCTAGGCAAGGTTTCTTGGTTTAACTGGCACTGTACTACTAAGTAAGGCCTCTAACAGCTTTGTATATTTTCTGGTATTTTCAAATTTCAGGGGGGGATTTCAGCAATGGAAGTCAGCCTTCTGTATAAATCTGACTTTCTTCTACTAGCGCATGGCACACAGTACATCAGTCCTGAGGGACAGAAGTATCTTTGGGAAAGCTACCTCTTTCCAAATGCGTCCCTCTGAAGAAAGCTCATCTCCTAAAATCGCTCTTCTGTTCCTTTTCCATGATATGATATTCAGTTCTCATTGCGGACTGCAAGCTGAGCTAGCTCACCCCAGGCAGCTTTGGATACATTTATACAAATGATCAAGTCTGTGAAGTCATTTAATGAAAAGGCTTTTGAGAATAATCCAGCGTAATGAAAGTGCAACTCTTTACATAATACAGAATTTGCTATATTATCAAACAATTATTTTGTTTCAGACTTTGCAGGTGATTTCCAAGAAACTCCAGCTGCCACAGTTTGACAAGGTTTCATTTAAAGATTTGCTGAAGATTTTTTTTTGCCTTCATAAAAATCAGAGTTGATGTCCTGCCTACTTTTGCATGGATGGATCAAAGGTGGATAAGCAAATGACCGAAAAGAAGCATGTTGGCATTTTACTTGGCACATACACAGAAAAATTTCTAAATAAATGGAAAGATGGGTGTGTAGACTTAGTGCAAAAGAGAAAATGTCACGTACTCACTTGTGGGCTGTATATTGAGTCTGGAAGGGCCACAAAATTTCCCATTTCAGACCACAGAAATAGAGTGCACTGAGTTTCCAGGCAGCTGAGCTGCCATTGCGGGAAGCGATAGCACTTGCTATCATTTGGAGTACTTACACGTACCATGAGGAATGGTGCAAACCCAGTGATTAAATTACCTGTTCTGGAAATAGGCTCTTTTACTGAAGCAAAAAGATTTTGTGGAGACCTGTTGCTTTCAGCTAAGTGTTTTGGGGAGATGAGAAAGACAGAATGAATCCAAATCCAAATCTTAGATATCTCTTCCCTTTTCTCTGCCCGCTTAGGTGCTTCTTTTGCTACTGTTGACTTTTCATCCTCTGCTGCACAAACCCTTCTGGGGTCTCAGTCTCTTGCCTGCCTGGTACCATCCCTGCCCTTACAAGCTTCCCTGACGAAGCAGCAAGTCTCCAAAGTAGAATAAGATGTCTAAGTACTCCAAGACTTTCCCACTAATTTTAATGCACTGTAACATACAGATCAGATCTCTCTTCGCACAGAACTGCTAATGAACTGATAAGATATTCGACCTTTTAGGTTTACCAGGCTGCAAGTAAATGGGAATTTACCCCACGTGATGAGCCCCTCTTGTTTGGACGTTACTATCAGAGACAAAGTGGTGTGCCACAGGCCAGTATTAAAAGACAAGATTTTCTTTAATACTCACTACAGCTAGGAATAAAATCCTATTGATTTATGCAAAAAACATCCATAGTTTCCTAAGGCCTTTGGGGTATTTTATTTGTCTTCTTAAGAAAATTGAAACTGTAATGCTGGAAAATGGCAGCCTTTTCTGGTTTTACTACATGTACTTTACACCACTGACATTAAGAGTTATGAATAAATGGTAGAGAGGAAATATAGATGAATATAGGATTTAGAATAATCTCTACATACAGCAAAATATCATCTCTCCAGTGGTTGCAGTCATCTAGGTGTTATTTAGTTTTATTTCCTGCACTGATTTTATCCAAAACATGCAGTATGGGATTTCCTACTATGAAATGACAGTGATGTTTTTTCATTCCATCTTACACTGTGTTTAAATCACTTGATTTAATAGTTGCTATACTAATATTTCTAATTTTCTGCAGCAAATTAGATTAGATTGAATTTGAGGCAAGTATATTTACTTATTCTGCAATAAGACCAGACCTTTAGTCATACAGAAATCTCTCTGCCAGTGTAATATAGCCTAGTAAATCATCCCTATGACAACTCTGGCTTTGTTTCTGTGCAGCAGACAGTGTTTCAGGGTTTTCTGTCAATCACAAGAGCATCTGCTTTTCCTTGTGGATATTTCCATCCACAATTCAGAGGGTGTGTGTTCAGAGATAACGGCTGATCTAATTTCATACAGGAAAATAAATGCATTCAGATAAGGTGAGAGGGGAGTAATTGAGTTAAAATCTGTCTGGTGTGCGACAGCAGAGATCAGATATACTCTTCATACATTTTGCTAAAATTGCCATTAATAACTAGAGATGAGTGAGAAATGGACTTTATCTTACTCTGCCCTGAATGGTCCTCCAAGCCAACGATTTTCACTGCTAATTACCTAAGAGGAGTAGGTGTGAGTGTCTTTGTGGTATAGTGGCATCCTTCACAGAACGTAACGTAAGTGCACTTCTGTGAGGTCCAATAAATTGTTCACATGAAAAAGATACTGTAGGTTTCTGTAGTGTTGTTTTTCTGTGAATCCAGAGTGGATGGAACTTGTTTTGAGCTATGTTTTTCTCCCTGACACCAACACAGCTAGGTGAGGAGTGTGCTAGGTTTCCTTTGGTTTTTTTCTCTCAAGATCCTGAGGAACGTGATATGGAATTGACACTTTTTACATTAGTTATTCAAGTCTTCCCAACTCTGTGCACTTTACATCCCTTTGCTTCAATCAATGACTCACAAAATTCTGCAATTCGTAACAGTGGGCTATACCTGATGATTTATTTCTGTTACCAACTCCACTACCTGCAGGGAAGAAGATGGGTGTGCCTGTTTGGATACCACCATGCTAGCAACTTTGTCTTATCACAAAACAGAGCTCAAGATCCATTGCTCTTCTAATTGGACTAAGCAAGACATCTGTAGTTGTCTGACCACTCTTTTTCAGGTAGAAGGCCAGCATAATGTACAAATACTCTAAAAATGCCAGCCCCCAATGGAGAGGATGCCCTTGAAGCAGTGGTAGAGCAGAGCAGCAAGAGGTTGTTGTCTGAACCTGTCCATGCCACCAGGCACAGATGGTGTGATGGAGTGAGAAGGTGCAGAGGAGAGGAGTGATAGGGGCAGGGCCGCTGCATACAACGTTATGGAGTTTGCAGCAATAAGATTCTGCTGGATTCACCTTAGTGAGGGGTTATCCTCTAGTCAGAGACAAAAGTCTCATTAAGACTTGGAGATCTAACCTGCTCCCACATATGTTGTAGCTGCAGCTAGAATCCCTCTTTAGCATCTACCTCTGGCAAAAAACAGTTCCCAGTGCCTCAGTGCAGCTTTTGCCCTATTTTCTGCAACATATACAGGCTGCAGCGTAATTTATTTGAACTAACCTGAACTAACCTTAAGCAAGTTAGCTTAGAGCCAGCTTCTCAGCAGGGGAAATTACTTCCCACAGATTTCCAAGTACACTTAGCAGTCTGATTTTTGTCCCACTGTTATTTGCATAAAACTATTGTTTTCCCATGGGATGCAATCCAATATAAGAGGTGATGGAAATCCCTAAACTGCAGATTTCAGGACGCTGTAGAGAACTTAGAGAAGTGTGCTATATACTTAACGTGCTCTTTTGCCCTTCTTGAGGCACCCACTGATTCTTCTTTAGGGCCACTTAAAAGAAAAGATACTGGGCCAGATGGGCCAGGATGGCCATTCCTGTGTCAGGTGGAGTGCTGATCTGTTCTTCATCACAGAATCAATGATCCCTTTCCTTCTGCTTGACAGACTCCCTTGAAACCATTTGTCAGAGGTCATACCCTAAGTCAAAGTACAGCTGAGAATAGATACAAAGTCTTTGAACTTCAGTTTGTACCTAATAGCAGACTTCTTTTCCTGAAATAATCTCATATTTGAGACTTGGAGGAAATTTTCTTTCTTTATATTTGTCACACAAAATATTCCTGTCCATTCAGTTTCTGTTCTTTTTCTAAAGGGAAAATTATTATTACTTTCAAATGTAGCTTTATAAATTTGTTCCATTTGTTAAGCTATATGAGAACGTGCAAGGGATGATAGAAATATTAATATATGCTAGGAATATTTAAATGTGCCTGCAGATCTAACAATAACTGCATTTGCATTATCGTGTTTCTTTTCTAACAATACAAAAACTTTTATCACCTAATCCTTCACTTGGCAGAGTCTGAAGATGGATTCGCTATATGTGAATATTAGCCCTAAAGGCCTCAAACAAATCCCAGATACATTTGGACCACAGTAAATGTTGACTTCCTTCACTCATCTCTACATCCATCTTGATATGCTTTAGCACATGGCAACCACTCTATATGAAAAAAAAAAAGTTGACATTTTTTAGATTTACTGGTATGTTTTTTCACTGGTAATTAAAAAAAAAGCATTTAGGTTTCTTTGGGGTGCGTGTGTTTGTTTCTGGAGAGTTAAAGTTGAATCTATTTCTACTTAAGGGTTCAACTTTTTAAGCTATTTTTTTCGCATTTCACCCTAAATAAGAGGGAGTTCTGCCACATACTTTTCTGAGTTTTGTTTTGTGATCTCAATGCATTCTTCATTAATATGTATGAACAGTAAGATTTTCAGAAACACTTCACACTGGCCTGACATTGCTACTATAGATTTCTGATATTTAGGCTTTTTTAAAAAAATGCACACATGTATTCCTTTTGGCTGCAATGTCAAAATATTTGAGAAAAACTTTTTACTGTAATATTTTGCACTTCTACAAGTGAAAGTAGTTTCTTTATAATAATAATGCCATCAGACTAGTTTAGTGACCTCACACCAGTTTACACTATGATGGGTTAAATCTATTGACTCCATACCTAGTTAGTATTAGCAATAAACAAAGGAAGTTATAATTATGTAGCTTCCTGAATCCTCTTGGATTATATACCCTCATCTCCTTTCCAGGCCCATACTGAACATTTAATTGTATTTTCCAAAGGCTCCTTACTATTTTACCTTGTTGCTTCCACTTAACTATTCTGTGATAAAACCATTGGCACCAGGTGAATTTTAATTCTTTCTTTGACAGCTTATCTACTCAGGAGTCATTTCAAAGCCTTTTAATGCTGCTTCTTCATTTCACTCCCTGTCCCTGCCACCAGCCCCTCTAGTAATCTGTCCCTGAGTCATGACCCCCTCAGCTTCTTCCATGAAATATGAAACAAAGAAATGAACCCAGGCTTCCAGTGATATCAACCTTATCTCTGCCATTAACCTGTTTTTCATGACCTCTTGGCCCCCCAGCCTCACTGATGTGGGCCTGGATCTTTGCTACTTACGCTGCTAACATGCTCCTTGTTGCTTGCCTTTTGTATTTCCTTTGCTGTATTCATGCACTTTTTCTACTTTAGTTCCTTATCAGGTTTTTACAGGGGTTTAGCTTCTATCTTTGTATACCTTTTCTATTCTGCTTCCCATTTTTAATTTTCTCTAAGCTGCTCTCTTCTCTTATAAATCACCTTGCTAAGCTCTTTACTGAGCTGCGTAAATTTTTCCTTAGTGATCTTTTCTCTCACGTGGACTCCTATCCAAACAGCAGCTCCTTGGCTGTGATGGCCACCAGCAGAGCAGTTAAAGTCTTTGTACATAAATCTGGAGAGGCGGGATTTACAAAGTATATGCATGTGGTTTATTGTAACCTGACTGCGGCGTGACTGGGCAGACTGGCTTTGCAGGCAGGCTTTGTCCTGAGGAATTACATTATGAGACTATGGAGGTTCAACTGCATTGAGAAGCTTAGTGCCTTACTATGAGGCAGAGAAGATAAACCTGCCTCCCCTGAAGTTTAGCAAGCAAGAAGAACAATTCAAATTCCAAGAGGCTTTAATTCTATGTTTGTGGGTTAAAAATGGATGAGAATGGGGAACTTGAATTCCCACAGTGTTTGCAAGCAGCCTGTCTCTGACATAGCTTTCTGTGGGACATGGTAGTTGGGTTTGAGCAAGAGGCAAATGCTATTGTGGGCTTTCCATTGTTTTGACAGGGAAGGCTGGAGCCAAAAATTCCCTCAGAAGGGGCTGGGGAGAGAAGGGCAGGAACTGTTTTTCCACATCTTGTGCATTGCTGGCACTACATTCACCTATGCAATAAAGTTTATGGTTTTATGCTAACTTACTAGAGGTTTCCTCCTCAGCTTCAACCTGCTGTGCAGGCTTGGACAAGTTATCTTCTACGATAAGTGATATACTGAACAGATCAACAGATCTGTATTTTTTATCTTTAATTACCTAATATTTCCCTGGCAATTTCTCCAGTTAGGGAGATTTCTGTTTAAAATAAAAGCTGATGCCAGCCTGACAGGAGAGAAGCCAAATGAATTCACAAAATCTCAGGCATCCTGCTGAACGGATTCCAGTGCTATTCGGCTCCTGCAATCTGTATCACTACCAACACACTTTAAAGACCAGCAGGTAACTTTTCACCATTTTTTTATAAGCCTCAGTCTGGAAAAAAACTTGGCTCCTGGTGGATTGAGAAGTTGTTTTTGATAGATCTAGAACTTCCCCACACTTTATATACGACAAATTCAAAGCAAGCACAAAAGGTGGATGGTAGGGTACTATCTTACTTCCTTGGTTAGACTCAGTGTATTGGGTCTTCTCCCATGCCTGTGTCATGTTGCCTATGCAAATACAATCAGTCAACACAGCAACCTTCTTTAATCTTTCTTGATCTTTAATCTTCACAAAACTACGATTATTAATCTTAATCTTTAATCTTAAATATTGCTGTTGTGTGGTTCAGTGCATTGTGAAAAAACTGGGACAGACAAAGCTTTCAATAAAGGAAAAGGACTAATTGTGAAAATAGAAATGCCAAGCCTGAGAAAGAGAATGGAGACTGATTGGAGGAAGAAATACAGAAAGGGGAAAAGATCTACCTGAGTGGAGAATGTGGCCCTTCCTGCGTTGGGTTATCCCCTCTGTGTTTTAGATCCATGGCAAGAGCCCTGTACTTTGATTAGTAAGAGGGCTAGAACTTCTAAAAACTGGTAATATTTGTAACCCCCGTCCTGGTGGTTACTTCCCCCCCCCCGCATTTTTTTTTTATTTGCACACATCTGGGCAATTAAAGCTCTGTTATATGAGCATATTATCACTTGGGCTGTTAGTGCTTCAGCACAGGAGGACATATTTATCCATGTTTCTTTACTGACTTATAGAAGGACTTACATGCGTGGGGGTGTGGATGCGTGAGATCCTGTGCCAGTGGGGACAAAGGGATGGCAGGGGCACTGTGCCTTGGCTCTGGTGTTATGGGTCATGCTGCTCAGCAGAATAGACCTCTTCCCTGCTCAAAGTAAAGAAAAACACAAGAACGATACCCTCAAACAAAAAATGACCCTTCTATTCTCTCTCTCCCATCTGTTGCTTCTTTATCTTTCCTTTGCTTTTTTCTAGTGCTGACGCTGGCAGACACAGCGGGATGGAAAGAAATTAATCTTCACACACTAAAATATGTTTTCTCAGAGTGAAATCTGTGACCAGAAAACCAACTTGACTTAAAAAAAACCCTAAACCCACATACCCAGG
Source organism: Aramus guarauna (assembly GCA_013400195.1). Classification (NCBI taxonomy): domain Eukaryota; kingdom Metazoa; phylum Chordata; class Aves; order Gruiformes; family Aramidae; genus Aramus; species Aramus guarauna. The sequence goes on from VXBL01001272.1 coordinate 453,668, forward strand.
AGGTTTTCACAGTTGCCTGATATATTTTTCAAATGTTTACTAACCCACCACTCGTTTATCTCCATCTTTCTAACAGAAAGGACCCCTGTCAGGAGCTGGACAACAATGAATGGGTCTGTGTGAAAAACAAACCTCTCTAAAAAGTGGTCCACTGACAACGAGGTATCTTTCCTAGGCACAACTGCGTGGTAAGCTTGGTTAACTGAGTGCCTCATCTGGATCATAGACTTTGCGTTCATTTATAAATAACAGTCCTCCTAAAAAAGGTCAGGTTTAATTTTTAGTATTGTTTAAATTTTGGTTGATTTCTTATTTGAAGCGGTTGGGTGTTTGTTCCATGAGCGTGTAGCCTTTGTGTTCCTCCTAGTCTCCCTTGGCTTGAACTTCTTTTTTTTTTTTAATTGCCAATATTATGGCACCATTATTTGATTTTATATTTCTGTGCTGCGAGTTTTCAGTCTCCTGAGTTGATTCTGATATATGCAGAATGGTTGGGATTTTCCATTTTATTGATATTGATCATGAAAGAGTTTTTCCAGAATACTTACTTGCTGTGACTGTGGACTTTTTTTCTTAACATTTGCATATTGTGTGTTCTGCCCTAATAACTTTTGAACTACTTGGATAATTTCAGTTAAATTTGGCAAAGAGAGAGACTCTTCAAGCATATCAAATTCCTATTAGTTTAATGAAAATAGAGTAGCCAGAACCTATTAGTACTGTTATTGAGCAAAAGTGAATTAATTCAAGTTAGAGAGAGATTATAGAAGCCTCATGTCTTCAGAAGAAAATATAATACAGATCCATAGGAAATGAAGCTATTCACTGAGCTACCTATTTTTCTCATCACAGCCAACATTGTAAGGCACTGTTATTTTTTTGTGCATCTCTTGTTTCACACAATAACTCTTACCTACCAAGTAGGATATAAAAATGCATTGGTAGGCAAAAAAGAGATTTTTTTTTTTATCCTCCAGGCTCTACAACATCCAACCAGTGGACAATACAATAGCTGTAATAAAGTGGTTGCATCTGTAAAAAGGGCCAATTTAATCTCCTTTCACGTATTGGCCTTGGGACAACATTTACTCTTAGAAGCTGCTAAAGCCCTTAATTAGCTGCAGCCAGGCAGTGTTGCAACTGGATTCAAACTGAATATTAGCGTGAGTGACATGGTGCTGCTGAGCAGCGCGTTAACATCTGCATACCAAAAAGGGCTCTATGTCCTGCCTGGGCAGCCTGCCTCTCATGGGGCAGCAAGGAAAGCAGCTCCATAACATTGGATGTTCTCAGCAAGCACTTTCCCTTTCACACAGTCACTTCAATATTTACTCTTCAACAACCTTCCTTAGCAAACGTTACTGTACTGGATGCATTCAACCAGCAACAATACCACCTAATCCACTTCTTTTTAATTGACTTTTCCCAACAGTTTTTAATTTCCTGTATAGGAAGTCCCTTATTCAGCTGCCTACAAGCACATTTTGTTATTAGCATGCTATTAGTAAGCATATACTGAGGAGCAGTTGAAAACCATTGGGTTATGTGTTCAGTATTGCCTTAGATCTTACAGGTACATCTTTGTTTCAGACTGCCTGACGGTAAGCCAGCACTTCCTTGACAGTTAGTTGGGGTTTGAATGTCCAGGGACTGCCTAATTGGTATCTAGCTGCGAGCAAATGCCATCATTAAAAAAATACAGCTGTTTTTTGTACAAACTTTGCTTATACTTTTACTAGCATGGAATGCCTGTAAAGCTAGAGAATATTAAAATAGCTGATGTAACAAAAAGTGGAACCAGTACATTTTTGCATTCACTTCTCGTTTGAGAGGAGCTGTGAATGAAATTCTTCTGGGTTAATGGGAGTGATTTTAAATACAGAAAACAATGATTCAAATTTGGCTTGGTTCAATCATCTGTTATTTATATAATAATTTCATTGTGAGCGTAAAAATGTCTGCACAGACAAATACTACACTGATGCACTCTCTTCTTTTAAACATACATAGATGTGTGGTTTTTTAAGGAGGCAGATACATTTATCTTGCATTTTGAATTTTACTTGTGCAGGACTTAAAAGTGTACGCATTGCAAGCACATAGTGGTTTTCTGCTGTAGGAGCTTATAACCAAATGCAGCTGGACACAGAAACATACTATAGAGGATGGTGCTGTGTGTTTCAAGTAGGAACTTGGAGGCGAGTTGGGGGTTTGGCAGGTGAGAAATGAAAGGCTGTTTTAAGTGTAGGAAGAAGCACTGAAGAAGTTGCCATGTCAAGTGGAGGGCAAGGAGATGAAGAATGCAATTAAAAAAGTGGACTGGGAAAAAATGAAAAACTGGAAGAAAGGAGAGCAGAAATGAAGATGGGGGTGAATTTGATCAGGGTTTTGAAGGCAAGTGTACAAAGGTGTTTGTCAGGAAAACGCCGGTATGATATCTAGTGTTGAACTTTCTGCGTTCACAGAAATGGGTTGCTTGCTTTTCTGCTTAGATGAAAGGGAGGTTGATGCACCTTGATAGATACAGAGGATTTAAGCTTGATTTGAGAGGTCTCAAATTAGAAAGCAGAGGTGCAACCAAGCCAGGGGAGAAAGCTGCAGATGAACATTACATTCGATCTCTACTAAGACAATCACATATCTGAAATTTGGTTTATTCTTTTCTTGCTGTTGCTTTTAACTAGGATTTGGCTTAACATTGGATCAAGAGTAGTCACCTATTTGCAGGGATGTTAACGGATGGAAACAGAAAGAATAAAGAGTTGAAGAAATTATTCCTTTACTGATGTCTTTTACTTGCCATCATTGTTTCTACTTCTTCCTATTTTAATTTCCTGTTACACCTGTTTAACTCACTATGCCATCTACAAAGAGAGACGTTAATTTTATGAGCCTACTCAAACAAAAACTGTGAGGTGTCTGCGTAATGCTGCATGAAGCTCTTGTGACAGATGCAAGAATACAGATGCAGCATACAGCATACAACCCAACTTTGTTACCCAGTTGTTATTTCCCAATTTGTGTGCTCATAAAGCAGAGTCTACGTATAACTGAACTGAAAAACTTGAAAGTCAGTAAAAGTCATAAAAAATGTTTGTGATGTAGAACATTGCCTAGACACAACTTTTTAAGCAGATGTACTGAACATCATTAGGACTGGGTTATGATGAGCTGCGAACATTTCAACTTTTCAAAATAAAAACATCATGGCTAATGTTATGCAAATTACAACAATGCTGAGTAACTTTCAGCACCATCAAGGGCTTCTGCTTGTAAATGGAAACATCTGTGAAACTAAATTGACAGAGTTGGGGGTTTTTTTCTTTTAGAAAGCAAACTTGTTCCACTTGGATTAGAAGGTAGCAATAAAAAAAAAAAAAAAAAAAAAGTACAACAGAAAATTAAAAATCTAAGGAAGCAGCCAACCCATGAATACCTGCAGCACTCCTCCCTGCAGAGTTCAGCTAGCCCCAGACTCCAATTTTTGAGTAAGACATCCTGAAAGAATTTATAAAGGTTCAGTGGTTTGGATGTTTTTCCATTCAGTTACAGTCCATGACTTGCAAAGACATCAGCTCATGTAACTGTCTCTTCTGAACTGGGCTCATTCAGAGTAATGTTTTTCTTAAGAAGGTTTCCTGTCTTTTGTCCACCTGCGTCATTTGGATGGACTTAGGCCATTGATTAAAACAGTGTCAAACAGTGTAAGGTCAAGCATTTTTAAGAATTTTTTAAGGGGAGTTTGGAAATATGTCAATAAGAGACTTTAATGTCATACAAGTATCTTTTATTTTCACTTCTAGTCTCTGATGGTGTGAAAAAGTGAAGAGACAGACATTGCAGACAGATGTATTTTTAAACTCGGAATGATTCATGCTGTCCTCTGTATTTTGTGGCTCAGATCCATTCTTATCTTGCCGTACATTTTAATCTTGAACTGACTCCCATCTACATTTTGTTGTGCTGTAATTTTTTTTTTATTGGCATATTGTTAGTGAATGGAAAAACCTTCAGCAAAACTTTAACATATTTTTGACTGTAGTATCCATTCCACAAAATAATTTCCCCTGATGTGGAGGCCATGATAAAAAAGCACCTTTACAATATTTTAGGCTCAGAGCTGTTTTTGATATTGAGAAATCTCTCTGCTCATATGTTTTATTTTCTCTATTGACCAAAGATGTGCTTTGTGCTGATCAGGTTTGGGAATTAAAATTTCACGCTCTGTCCCAAAGCAAGAGGCTGAATGCAGTCCATTTTGTGCCTGTTTACCTGTCAGTGCCATTAGTACCTTCATCCCAACACAACACTTTGTTTTGTGAGCCAAGGAGATGCTCAGGAATGAGGGCTCCCTCAGGGTGCTGCTCCTCCTGGAGACATCGGTCCACCTCCACCACAATATACACCTTGTTAAAATCTTTCTTTGTTCTTCTGTCATAATGGTGATGTGCAGTGGAAACATAGTGCAATGGAGGCAACACGTAATGTTTTCATAGCATTTTTTTTGTTCTGATGCTTAACTGCTTGACAGAGTGCTGGTATACCTGGCTGCCTGCACAGAAGTTCTTGGTGGGGATTTTGCTTCCTGACACAAGCTCACAGAGATGGACATGCAGAAACTTGGGCTGAGCGCTGAGAATGCGTGGGAAACAATTATGAGGTCCCTTAAAAGGTAATGATCAATTTTTTTTCTGGTTTCCACCATATTATCCTGATAATGAGTAACCTACACTTGTCTTGCTTTGCACAGTATAGCTCTCTTAAACACATAAACACAGACACACACGTCTACTGCAAAATTTTCTGTTGAAATCTCCATGAGCTAAAAGACACTAGAGTTGACAATGGTTCTTTCTTTCTTCTTAGATATTTAACAGAACCTTTTGATGATCTTTTAATTACACAAATTTTCAATAACATTATTTTTTCAGGGCTTTCTCATTGCTGTTCATCCCTCTGCCATTTTACCTCTGAACCCATCGCTGCAGCTTTTCCCCCTCTAAGTCAAAACCACTGCATATGTATTACAGGAAGATGCTTATGCCTGAATTATAAAATGAATTATGCTACTTAGCATGCCTTTGGAAGCACCCAAAGAGCTCAAGTTTTGCTCTTTCTGCATTTCCAGAAACTGGCTTATTTTCCCTAAGTAAATTGTCTCAATTACAACATATGGAAGATGATTGTTTGATGTTAGCTTTGTCCTAAGAATGTAAAACAGATTCGGTCAGACTGATGAAGACCATGGCATTTATTCAGTGTTTTTCTCTTATGCATCCTCTCAACCATCTGGAAATCACCAGTTTAGCCAACTTCTGTCTGAATCATCAGCTGAAACAGATATCAATGGAACTGTCCTCCATTAATTTGTCTAATTTGCATTTTTGGAGGCATTTTTAGCTTCTATCATTTATGATAACAACTTCCAATTTTAACTGCATGTTGTATGAAAAGGTTTGTTCTTTCATTTGTTCCAAATCTATTTCCTTGTATTGCCTTTACTTTCCTACCACGAAAACTGGTGGATGTCTTCTTTATTCACTGTGGATAATTTGTTTTGGTTTCAATATGAAGAATTCTCAGAACATCTGATGAGCAGCAGAATATCTAACTTTTTTTTCTTTTACTTCTGAACAGTGAATAACTAAGCACAACATATATTACTTTTAAATTTGTCTTCTCCCAATGAATTCTGCATATTAGATATGGAAATTTTAATCCAAGTCATCTATCTTTGGTAATCTGAGATGTACATCTCAGGAAGAAGTACAGATATTAACTAGTGTTTATTGGTTGTGCTGAAAATGGAATAATAATTCTGGAAGCCAAAGAATAAATTATATAGTTAGAATAATATCTTATGCAGAAAGTGTGAAACATATAGTTGCATAAAAAAGGTGAACCTATAGAATCCTCTTTCTAAAACCACAGCACATTATACACCACTTAACGCTTTTCAAAGTGGTGTGTGAGAACCTGACTTGCTGACATCAATGGCATTTCTCCTACAGTCTTTGGCAGCGTCAACTTTTTTGCCAAGTGTTCATTTAAGATCAAGATTATTTGTACTACTAAGTGAAAACTGGAATTGGCTATCAGGACTCCATTTTTATTATTTAAAGAAAAAAAAGAAAAAAGAAAAAGAAAAAAAGAAAATCAATCACCAGGATCCATACTAAAAATGAAAAATAATATATCTGAATTCTGGAAGGACTTGAAGTATATTGCACAAAAGCAAATAATTATTTAGCTGATGGCTATTTGATTGGAAGATAATAATTCTGCACTTGTTAATCACATACTTTGTTGTTGTTAAAGCCTGATTTACATTGGTCTTGCAGTTTGGAATGCTGACTGATTGATAATTTTTGTCATTTACTTGATTGGAGTCATCAGTGTAGATTGTTACTATATCAAACTGTTATCACTTTTTTTGTTTTTAATGCATTTTTGGTTTATATTTGAAATGGTACAAGAGTTGCATGGTAGTTTCACTATTTCTCTTTTTATAAGAAACCGTGAGAAATTGTTACAAAATTTAAGTCGGACAGATCTGGTTTTATATGTGGTTATGAAATAAATCATAAACAATCACTGGATATACTAGGCCCAACCTTTAGATAGATATTCATTATTATCCTGATCTATATTCAATTATTTTTCATTTCTTGTAAAACATGAATCCTAAATAAGAAACCACAAAGCATATTTTGAAATGTGAATAATGTCTTGGCCCTGCAAATCCCATTGAACCACTGGGACATCCATTAATGTCTGCAAGTGAAAGCAGCAATGGGTACTGAATGTTCCTACAAGAGATGACTACAGCAAAGGGCTCTGGATTACACCACTGAATACCAGCAACATGCGGTTGCCACTGAAGATTCAATATTAACCTCACACTAACTCTTACAGGTCTCTACTGGTCTGCACTAGGGCACATTCTTGGCTTGCTGAATATATGGTTAACACATCTGGAAGTTACAAACATTCAAGTCATCGGGTAAAATTATTAGGTAATGGATACTAGTTATCAGATCCTTCACAGAAAATAAATTCAAATGGAATTAAAAGAGCAAACAATAACCAAAGATCTGACATTTAAGGTATTGTTGGTATTTCTAGTTTCTCTTCATTCAAATTCATCTTGATTTTGAGTGTAACATTGGATTATTTTCTCTAAGAAATAAGTAAACATAGTAGATAAAAAATGTCCTGATACTGAATGTCATGTTTCTGTATTCCTTAAGCTACTGCTTTCACGGGAAAAAAGGTAAAATAACCCTAATAAGCTTGTTCCATTGTTTTGCAAGCAATTAAAATATTGCACCACATAATGCAAACCCAAAGTAGAAGGAAGCAGTACATGCAGTCACAAAACAGTGGCATGCATACACACACATACATACACACACCCTCCCTGTTTTCATATAAACCAGCGTTATTTAACGGCATATTATTGTAGCTAATCTCTTCAAAGCGAATTAACATTAAAAATGCATCAAGTACTATATAAAACACCAATAAAATGAGGACTCCATAAAGAACAATAACAAACCTTCATAAATAAAAGTGCTTCTTTGAATAAACTACAGCTAAACATCAATTCTATTGTATTTACTTGTACATATGTGTGTACATGCACATATGGGTCTGTCCGTATATATATATACACACACATATATTTGCCCTGATTACACTAACCTTGGTGCAGTTTTCTGTGCCCACAGAAGTATCTTTTGTACATTTTTGGTACCTTTCTGTGTATTTTACTCAGCATTGGGATAAGAAGAAATTCAATTAGGAACGAAAGAGTTACTGTGAGGAACAAACCAAATGCTGCAATGTGAGGATTTTGGTGTTATGCTTATCATACTCCTAGGGAAACATTCGATTACTGAATTTCCAGAACATCCAGCAAATACCATGTAGCGAATAAACATTAGCTTTTTTTTTTTTTCCAATTCACAAATGTTACATGGTGCTTTGTTGAAAAAGCTTATAATAGAAACATGTTCTACTGATGTTGAAATTACATTTTTCAAAGTGACTATATTAAGCCTTTTGCCGGAGAAGAGTTGTACAATTGCAACATGATTAAAGTCATGATAAACAAAAACCAGAACTTGAGGGGGCATATGCAGTATTTATGTACAAGCATTAAACAAGATGCACATAACAGACATAAGAATATCTTTTTCTTAGCAGTACCATTTCTTGTTTTTTAAATGCATGAAACCCTATACTTGTTTTGTACACGGCACTTGAGGTACTTGCTCGGTTCCTTGGCTCTAAGAATACAGCTTTTTACATTTTCTTTCCCAAACACTGTGGAATAGGTAAATACTGCTGTTCCCACTTATAACAGGGATATATTATATAATATTCAAGATCATCTTGAAGTCTACAGCAGGCAAAGACTCAAAACTGATCTTCAATAATAATCTCAAGACCTCTGTGGAAATGAACTCTCCCACTCTGGAGCTGTTGGATGAAAAGTCCACATTGTTCTGTGGAAATTCTTCAGAAGGACAAATTGTTGGAAAATGTGACAAAAACCATTTTAGAATGTGTAAATGACTAAAATGAGGTTGGTCATTGACTTCATTACTCCCTAGTGTAGGATCTGAACATATGAGGAGGCTTTTTAAAAACTCTCAGGACTGTTTCAGAGAGGAAGGAGAGAAAACAGCTGGTTCAGCTGTGCAGGGGTGGGCTGGACCTGCTGCTGCTTTGGGGAGGTTTATCTGCTCTGTTCTAGTTCCTTTGCCCCACGCAGAATTGTGCCCGACAAAGGCCGACAGTGCCACTGTCCATGCTCTCCAGACAATTGCTCTTGCTCTGCTCCCCCCGAGCATCTCCTCCAGGTAGGTAATTACCTCCTGCATTCCCACTATGCCCATTTAGACACCCATGGTCAGAGCTGAGCAGAGAGCTGTAGCAAACCAGCTTGTTTGCTTTCCCAAAGATGTTTTACATGCTGATTTGTTCAGACATCCCATTACCCCAAGGACTGTTGGCCCCAGAGAGACTTTGGAATAGATTTCTGGTTAGAACAGGTAGATGAGCTCACTTTCAGGTTTTTTTTCCAGCTTCAAACTGAATGACCGTGGTGAGCTAGGGGGGGAAGAGATAATTTTAGAGGAGAAGTGGAGGTTGTTACCTTGATTGATTGCTAACACGCCTTTGGCTCCCAGAGATAGGGAAAAACTTGTGGTCTGTGCAGATGGTTCAATTCACAGAATATATTAACAGATGAGGAAAATATCATGTGTTTGTGTTGTATATTATACTTTAAAATGTAGGGCACACTCATTTACTCTCAAATGCATGTGGAATCTGCAACATGATCTACAACATACTACTTTTGTAGGATTAGAAATGTAATAAGCAGGCATAAAATAGTTGCATCAGAACCGTCTAAAACTGTATTTCTGGGACACTTACCTTACAGCACTTTGGCTCAAGTATAGGCATTAAAAGACATGCAAGAATATAAACTGAAAGTTAATTTCTTAACAAACTTTGATATTTTTCTAGTGTATTATAAGTGGACTTGTTTCCTCATATATTTGTTACTAATGCTCATATCACACTGTCTTGGTGCATCGCCTGGATTCCAATGACCACATATACGATCTTCACTTGTTTTGACACTCTTTAGTTTAGCTGTCTAGCTCCTGAGTGACAGCAACCACTTAGAAATCAGTGCAAATGAGGTGAAAAATAAACCATTTACACTCTGAGAATGTTCTGTCCTTGCAGACCAAATATGTCCATTACAAGGGATCATTTGACATGTACAGTGAAAGCCAGTGAAGTGTAGCCCATTGATGTTGTAGGTATTTTTGACCCGGCTATGAACAGACAATGACCACAGCCCTTTTTGCCCTTTGATGTTATAAAATAGATTAATTGTAAGGCAGAAGATGATAGAAATCTGAATTAGATCAAATATATGCACACATTATAAGAATCCTGAACTTAAGGATTCTCCTTAGTACATATTGAATATTAACGAAACACTCTCTTCCATTGTAAATTAGTCTGAATTTGATGCAAGTATAAGAAACAGGACTGCAAGGAGCCTCGAAGTGTGTTGTCTTCCCAGTCAAAATGCAAGCTCACAACCTTGGCTCAAAATTAAAATATGCAAACATTTTCTAAGGAAAATGTGCTAAGATTTTATTTAGATTTTTTTTTTTTTGACGGTTAAACAAGAAGGAAAGAAGCTCCAGGATTTCTTCAGTATTCCTAGAATAATGTATAGGATCTACAGGGTTGCTGCAGGGTTTGATATTGGCTTTAGGTGTTTTGACCTCCCCGGACCTTAGACTGTGTAAACATACTGCAAATTTGCTACTGCTATTTATTGTTAGTAGGCAACAGACAACCCAGAAGAACTGTAACTAAGGTGTGCTGCAGTGCAGCTGAGGGAATGCTCTCTGCTGCCTGAAGAAATTCTTTCACCCTCATGTAAGAGAGATCAGCTTTTACAGCTTGCTCTAAGTATGAGTAATAATTATCAGCCTTGATAAAATTTTGAATCCTGCCCAGTAACATTAACAGCCTTTCACGGATCTGGCATTGCACTTCACTTGCCCACTGAGTGCCAAACAGCAGTGTGACTGGAAACATCCTCTTGGATATTTTCCATGGATCACGTCCTTTACCATTGCCATTTTACAACTCTGAAAGGTAGCTATAAATAAATGCTTATAACATAGGTAGATCTAAAGGATACTGATGGATATGTAGGCTAGAGATTGATGACAACCAATGAATTAATGCACTGACAATTTCAGTATCTGTCTGTAGATGCACTAAACCAGAAAACTGTGAAAAAAATTTTGCAGTAAATATGACCTAGGCATGAATTAAATAGCACTGTAATGATTTCTGGTTCTCTTCTCTGTTAGAATTTATAGATCCTTACCACACTAGGTTGCAGGATGTACTACATCGGAACTGCCTAAACTGCTTTAAAGAGCTGATACCTCTGGTGTAAGCAGCTGACACCTGCCTCACTCCCCCTCATACTCATTGAGGCTTTCTAGCACTGTGCTAGCAAAAGCACTTGTATAGCCGTCGGAACTGATCCGGCTACATGCAAATCTTTCTTTTTCAAAATTATTTTTTGACCACCAATATCCTTTGTTCTGCTTCACAGCACCACTCTTTAAAGGCACAACATGTGGATGGAAATGAGTGACCGGGGCCTTTTGCCACTAAAGTGAGATACAAGTCAAACATCTGCCACTGCCACACAGCCTTGTACAGTCTTCCGAGATCATGCTATGGCTCAGGATACATGAAAAGAGCAAAGTGTGATGCAGGTTACTCATTTTAGTGAGGAAAACAGCACCTGGCACTGATGCAAGGTGAGTTCCAAAGCCCCCTGACGCCAGTAAGAATCTTGTAGCAGATTTCACAGGCTTTGGTCTGAGCCCAGCAGCTGGATGGCCTTGTTTCCTATGAAAAGACTGCTGGGGATGACAGACGCGGCCTGCCCAGAGGAAAGTAGCCATACCTGAAACACTACAAATGAGGACTCCAAGGCATCCAAGGAAGAGGTGACGTGGGTCTTAGGGAAAGAACATTTCTGCAGCAAATGGGACTGGCTGTGCTTGCTAGCTTCCTGTGAACGCCGTTGCCAGAACAGTGATTTATTGGATTGTTGTGTGAAACTCAAACAATGAGCTCAAGAGACCTGGTCTTTTTCCATAGCAATTGTTCTAATGACAATCTTTCATGACATGGGTGGATAGTATAGGAGTCAGGAACACAGCATCCTTTTTAAACAATTCAGACATGAGATGACTGATTTTTTTCCTGACACTGTTTTGGAAACATAAATGCAAGAGTCATTTTTCTGACATACTGCCAAGCCAACTACAGACTTAGAAAAGTTTTTAAGAAGTCAGGATGTCTTTTCCATGCTCTTCATTATATAACTTGCTTTTAGATAAGTATCACAGAGCACCATACAGCAAGAGCGCCAATTATAAGTTAAGGAGAAAAGCAAGATTTTTATGGAGAGACTTTAAGAGAGAAAGTGATTTATTGTCTCCGAGTGAATAAAGAAAAAGGGAGTTCCAGATAAATGGGGATAAAAAAAACCAACCACAAATTAAAAAGTGACTTCTGACCTCAGACTCAGGGAAAGGGACAGAATGAGACTAGAGGAAAGATCTGGATTAGATAGGCTATACTAACTGGTGCTTTTTATTTTAACTATGACAAAAAAAAATCTTAGTCCTCATTAGAGATAAGAAAAGATTTTTATTCTATACATGCTATGTTTCCTAAAGGTAGCAAGTTGCAGAGGGTAAGTTAAATCAACAGTTTCTTTTTTTCACATGTACTACAATGGGTGAGCTACTGTATATTTTCATCTCTTTGATTGCAAGACTATATCTGAGTGGCAATGCTCTTTCTTCTAACGCTAACACATTTTAAGAGACTATCTTGAGCTTTGATCCAATGTTGGAAAGTGTTTGCACTGAGACCTCTTTAAGCGAATGAAAAAAGAAGTTGTAAAGCACTGAATATCAAGTTCTCCTTTGGAGCTTTTTTATTTGAAGTTGTCATGAACATCAAAGATGTTGATGAATCAGTTCTTCAAACACCTTTTCTTTCCACAGGATGTGATTTATGTAGAAAGTAGGAATATGCACAAGAGATTTTTTTTTTTTTTCAGATGGCTCGTTTATTTAGCATGGTCACTGGGATGTGATGTCTTCAAGGTGTTCTTCAGAAAGAAAAGTTGGTCTTCTTTAGGACTTAAAATGAATAAGGTTTCTTAGCATTACAGAACCAGTCAAAACTACAGACTTCTAACAGGGTTTATGTTGAGTCAGTTGTTTGGAAATGTATTTCCAAGAAACCTGAAACCTTGTCATGGTCAGGGAATATCAGTACTGAGCACTGACTCATATGCCTGAGGTGCAGCTTTACTCTGATAACTCTTGAGGGATGAAATCTGGAGAACCTGTGAAAATTCTCACTCCTCATCCTCTCCTTTTTAAGATAGACATATTTGACAATTTTTGTGATCTCTACCTCAGAGCAGTGACCTCTCGGTACTGGGGAGCTCCTAGTATGGTGTTCCTTCATGTTAACATTCAGAGTTAAATTTTGACTTCTGGACTACAGTCTTTTAGACAACGCCAAGGGAGGGACTGATGTTATAATAATTGCCCATGTTTCTGAAAGACCGATTTTCTTCCTTGCTATTTCTAACCAAACGCTACCAGTGCTTCTCTCTGTGTTATCTCTGTCAAAAGTGGATAAGAAGCAGGAAAAAATAAAACTTTTTTTTTTNCCTGTTGTTCCAAGAGGCTCTATAACTTAATTATGTTTACTTATCAGCTTCTTTATTAAAAGAAAGTACTGGGGACATGGGACCATAGAAAAGAAAAGAAAAATGAATGATAGCACAAGAACTGCAAGAAGGGGCGATACAACATGACGGAAGTACCCCTAGACAGTGAAACATTATGGTTTGAAAGAGGTGCTGCTGCAAGTAACTAATTCTACTTACAGACAGATCTCTCTCTCCTATAAGTTTTCACATGCTACCTTACCCAACAATTTTTAAAATACTCCGTTAGAAACTCTGACTCACAGCAGATTTAATAATAACAGGGAAGGGGAAGGAAAAAACCTATATATTTGATCCATTCGCATTGAGCTGCACTGAATGTTTTGTTTGCAGTGTGCATTTGCACACTATAAAAAGGAAAAATAGTAGAAAAATAGAAAGGGGAAAATATGAAAATGCCTCTGAGAGGTTTTACTCTAGTAAAACTTGGAGGGGCCACCAGTGCTGAAGCTTGAAAAAAAGAACTAAGCATGGCCAGAGTCCAGCGAAGCAAATTAGTTTATGCGTAGCATTTCAAAAAGATTGAAGACTGCAAATTCTACACAGCCAGAATGACAATCCCATCCTGAAATCATCATACATTTCACACGTTGTAGCAGGTACCTAACTGTAATCAGTCACAAACAGCTAGGGCATTCAGCACAGTCTTGCTTTGAGGTGAAATTCCTTCTGTTGCCAAGACAACTCAATAGATGCTAATGGTGTAAGTTTACTTGGCAGCCCTGCTCTATACTGCATTGTGGATATTAATAGGGGGCCTTCAGGCATTCATAAAACATCTAAAATTTTTATTTTTGCCATTTTTTAAAGCAGACATAATATACACATAGGTATAAAATGAACACTGCTGTCCATGGAAAATTAATAGTACTGTAAAAGAAAGAAAATGATGGTAATAAAAATAAGTGTATAGATCAAGTGAAGGATGGAGTCCGGACCAGAGTCATCCAGAAAGGCAAGAAAGTACTTTGTCTTCACGCTTTTTCTTTGCGTGGACTCTCAGTTGCTGGGACACTGACTTTGCTAGGCAACCCGAGGATTGTCCTAACACAGTTGTTTCCTCACCATGCAATATCCTGGAATTATTCAACCACTGGAGAGAGGATAGAAATTCAATGCTGATAATGATTATAGACACTATGAAAAAATCAGAGTCAGCAGCTTGTATGTGTCCAGCACAGTAAGCAGCCCAGTCTTACAAATAGTTTTAAGATTTCAAGTGCCAAAGTCCAGTCGTCATGTTTGCCAAACTCAAAATAAGCCAGCAAAAACACAGCAACATCACGTCTTCAGTAATGGATGAAAGAAACACATTCTAACAAAGAAGAGGTAAGTCATGGTGCGGAGGGAAAGCATACATCCTACAAGGACTGATAATACCAGTGCACCATAGCACTTTGTTACAGTAAACAGAGTGAAAGCTGAAACACATTGTAGGGTCTTAACATAAAACCAACAGTAACACATCTCTCTTTTTGAAAGGCAAGTTAAATTAAAGCTATGTCTATGAATGCATTAGAGAACACGTTTTAACTATATTTCTTTTAAAACAAGCTTTCAGCTGACAACAGATGCTAAGGCTGGAAACATCTCAAGGAGAATGGCTCTGTCCATATGTATTTCTTAGTGTTACAGATGAGTGTATGTTTCCAGTAGCTAGGTAACTAAAAACACTTCTCTTTAGCAAGTTAGCCTTTGAACACTTCCTTTCTTTTAAGTAAAGAAAAGGTAAGAAAGAAGAAATTGGGTTAATAGATGGCCATGCCAAAGAGACAAGGGCACAACTTCCTCTTCACTGGTGAACATGGCCCTGTGACATAGATACACCATTTGATCGCTCCTCAAGCCACTGAAACTTCCTTTGTTCTATTGTTGGACAGCTTTGGAAATCTGCTTGGGAAAGTCCTACACCAAGATTTTCAAAGGCAACAAGCTTTCAGCTGCTTGATTAGTCATTGAAGTGTACAGGAAAATGCAACCAGATCCTCAATTTGACCTTGAAAAATGAAATGCTTTGAAGTATAGGATTGGTTTCACATCAGTAAAGTAAAAACTGTGCATGCTGGGCTTTAATTCGGTATTGTCTGGAGCTCTTTTATCCTGCCAGATTTCCAGAGAATATTTACTTTCAAATCTCAGGGGAAAAGTAACTTATTTATACATTATCAATAACATTAGACACCAGCAGAAACATTGCTCTGGAAATAAATCACTGGAAATAAAGGAGTTGAAGTACACAACTATCTTAAAAGAAAAAGTTCACATGTAAATCAGTCCATCCCAAAAAAGAACAAAAGGACTCAATTCCCACAAAAAACTGGGTATCAAATTCACTGGCTACTTTTAATGGTCCATATTGCTTTTCCTTTTCCCTTTGACATTTTTAGACTGGTGCTATAGGTTCTATATGAGTCACTGAAGTGTTTTCTGCCCAGATGCTTGGCCGACATTCTTAGGAGAGCTTTTATCACAGAGATACAAACCTTTTCTTTCCAGAAAAAGTTTCCAGATCAAAGTTGCCAAGTGATCTGTTCAGAGCCCACAAGTGCCCGAAAATTGATTTCCTGCTCAGGACTGGAGAGGAGGCAAAGCAGGATAACATAGGAGAAGAGGGTTGGTGAGATGTAGAGAAGCTGGGGGAGCAGGGAGTGCAGCTGGGCACATGCAGGGGAGCAGCAAGGTCTGCAAACAGTGAGGATTTTTGGAGGTGTGTGTCTGAGAAGGGTAAGGATGTCAGTTATCAAAGGAAGGGAGTAATGCCTCTACGTATGCACGCGACCTGACACGAATCAAAACGTAGAGACACCGCTGCAGATGAACTGCTGCTGCACCACCTGCAATACTATTGCTGGTTGTAAGAGCTGGGAGGAAGCATCTTGTGAAGCAATGAGTGTCATGGCCTATCCAAATCACACCCCACACAGATGATTTGGACTGTGGGACCTAATATGGCTTTGGAGTCTATCTACATAAAACACAATTAAGAGCTACCATCATTCTTGCTACAGTAACCTTACATGGCTCTGCTGCATCTCCCCTATCATGCTGCTCCCAGCCCCTTCCCCTGCCTCAGACACTCACCCCAAATGTGTGATGACCTGGTATTTCAGTTTATCGATAATAGGAAACACTGAAAATCTCTTGTGCTCTTCCAGACTGAGCTTCTAAAGCATCTCAGCCTTTATGTAAAGGATCTTCATTGTTTTCAAATAATTTCAGTTCCTAAATCTTTTGTTGCCAGAAGAGTTAAGAGGGGTTCCTCTTATGTAGCATTTAAGGAGTTTGTACATTTCCATGTGGTTTTGGCTACTGAAGATGGGAATCTATGCCCTACTTCCTTATCTTAAAATATGCCCAACAAAATATACTCTTAAGTTTTGCTGATTATTTTCTTTGGCCTGTGGAGTAAGCAGTTTGATAAAATTCTGCCTTGGACCAAGAAATTTCCAGTGGACTTTCTTTCAAACTTCAGGCTGAATGCAAAACTAAAACTCTATTTTGGTCTTTCAGGGTGTGGATGAAACCAGTGGTATCTTTGTGTTTGTGTGGAATGATACAGCCACCAAAAATGATGTTTTTGCAATCCATATTCTAAGTACCACTTGAGTCATGAGCAACAAGTAACAAATGGTGGCAAATATATAGGGTGGGCCCCTATAATCCAAAACTCTCTTTCAGTGGGATCACACCCCTGGCTAAAATCTTGGGATGTTCCACTGCAAATACACAAATAATGAAGTTGCATAAAAGACATCTCAACTGTTTGAGAAAAGATGGGTCAAATTAGAATGATGTCTAAATGAAAGTTTTTCATAACAACTATGCATGGCATCTCTCAACTGCTGTAAAACACGCTGTGTGACAGTAAATGGCTTAACCGCTGCTTAATCTTGTATTCCATAGCTACTGCTCTAATGTTTGGATGAATGGATGTGTTGTAATCTGAATTATCTTTAATTAAAAAACCCAGTAACTAAACAAGGGAATCACGCTTACAGATTTACCACTGGAAGCAGGTAAGGAAATGCATACAGGAATTATTTATAACTATAAAGCAATGAATAACATATCTCTCATTTTGGGAAATAGATAATTTTTATTGCCTTTCCTTTGAACTAAACTGAAGTGCTGAAGAAGGCTGGAATGGTCAATTAAAATGCTCCATTTTTAGTAGTCCCTTCTGTCTGTTCAGTACTGTTTTTTATAATTCATTTTTCCTTATACCCCAGTGGTTCTCTAGCAGAACTTTCTAAGGATGGAAGATTAATATATTACTAGATTAATATATCATTTTAATGTAATTTCTTGTACATACATGCTCACAAGCACCAGCAAGCAGCAAAACCAAACTGGCAATAAGTTCTTTAGAACCTCCTCAGGGAACAGAGGTCAGGCTGTAAACTGAATTTCTAATGGGCTTATTGCTCCAACATGCAGAAGTTCCACCTGCATATTCACCAGTGCTCATATTCACCCCTAACAGCAAAAGGGTGGGGGAAGGAAGCCGAGAAGTCAGCCTTTAGGTGCCTGGCACTAGCAGCAGAAAGTTGTCATCCATGTAGTGGATGGCATGAAGTAACTTAAATGGCAATTAGTATAACCCAGCCAGTGATCTCAGCATTTGCAACTCAAGCTTATGGTCCATCAGAACACAGATTTCCCCTTTGCTGAAATCAAGGTCAGGATGTTGCTGCCCTTCTGTAATAACCCCATCCCTACCGCGTCTCCCACCGCCCCAGCAGCACTTCCAGGCAGGGACTTGACTCAAGTCTTCCCCTCCCCTCCCCTTCCCTTCCCTTTATGAGAATGCAGAGGGAGGGGGAGGAGGCAGGAAGCAGTCCAAAGCTGGACTGCTTGGCTCACTCATACCTGTCACATCACATTAACAGGGCTTTCGACATCAAGTATTTGGCTAGCTAGCAAAGCTTTGCTGAGGATGGGAGTGCTGCTTCACTGTTTGGTAAGAAAAATGTACTGGCCTCGTTGCCTTGCTGCTTACCCTGCTTTTGCAGCGCTTTTTAAAAAAAAAAAAAAAAAAAAGAAGAGAAAGATGAAAACAGGAAAAGGAAAAGGAAAAGGAAAAGGAAAAGGAAAAGGAAAAGGAAAAGGAAAAGGAAAAGGTGTCTCTGAACATTTCAGTTTCTTTATAGGACCAGGTCTGCTGCAAGTTAGCAGAAGGTGTTGCACAACTTCATAGCTAATCAACGGTAAAACGATGCGTTTTATTTAACTGTACATAGAAGAGGAAACACAAAATGAAATAGTTTGCTAAGTACTTTGTTCCTAGTCCAGCTATGTTCAAATAGGCATGTTCTAAGGGATCAAAAGATAAGTACCGTTTCCTTCTAACTGAACAAACAACACATCTTACACTCACTGCTATGCTATTAACCACAATGTATACAATATACAGACTATTTCTGATATATGTATTAGATATTCTTAACTACTATCAATAATCGGTTTCTAACTGAAAAGTCCCTTTTTCTGACACATTTTTTCCATTGTATTATAATGAATACCTTCTTGTTTGGCTATTGTTTTGTACCTCATTGGGCAAACTACTCTGAATCCCAGAAGCACTTGGTATGCTACCACTTCCACTGGCAGTGATCCTATACATCCTGTATGGCCTCGGAGCCCCAGTGATGAACGTGGAAGGCTCCCATTAAACCGAGCAGGGCAGTGGGGTGCATCTCGCCTGCAGCATGCTTGTGCATCCCCGGCACTGCCTGCCCCAGAGGGGGAATACCAAAGCTGCGGACTAGTCAGCCGAGATCGGTGCACTGAGCACTGTGTAAATGCAAGCATGTCAGCCATTACTGGCTGAAAATTAGTATAATCCACTGTGCATCTAAGATACGCAGCTAACTACATTGAGCTATAGTTGCCTAATGCTAATTTCAACACGATATGGTGAATGAAGTTACATAGCATTTTAACACTGGCTTAAGGTACTCAAAAGCTATTATTTCCTTGGGAATCAATAAGAAGTGGAAGCACTGACTCCAGCAATATATATGAAAAAAACAAACAACCAAAAAAATAAATCAGTCTTTCATGCCTCAAGCTAGAGATTGGTACAGATTTCATCAATGTCAGCTACATACTAGTGCCCAAACTGTGCAGTAGTACCTGTGCCATTTATGTGTTTTATAGGCCCTACTTATTTCTTTGATAACTGGAAAAAAATTAATCCCATAGTTACAGTCAGATATGTTAACTGGAATGCATTGTTCAAGCACATTATTCCTCTAGACATCTTTTCAAAGTAGCAATATAATAGGATATTGACTGTATATGAATTGATTGAAAGAATAAAGGCCAGTTGTGACCAAATCATTGAACTTTGCTGATTCAAGTTTTGATCAATAATGTATTAATTTAGATTCCTGAGCAGAAACCTTTTACCTTTTTCTCCCTCCCACACTTTCTGTCTGTATTTCTCTTTTCTTTTTTTCGTTTTTTTATCTCTCAGCGTTTCAAAGGGACCCCATCATGGTCCTGTGCAATGAAATGGAGGCAGTGAAATTGTGAAAGGTTACCAAATTGTAACTTTCACATAAAATGTGTTATTGTGTTGCCGTGAAAAGACTTTTTAGTTATTGCAAGATACTGGAGAATTGTGAGTGAACTTTGGAGCACTCACCCTCTTATTATCAAACTAACAGCAAACACTATCTTTTCATCTGCTGCCGTCTGCCTTAGCTGACATCTTTCATGTCCCAGTCAAGCTGTAAGATTCTCAGCTCTAGGCGCCCTCTCAGAAATGCTCAGCTATATATTTTTGGATTACTGGATTCTGGAAAATATAATTTCTATCTGGTGGTAGCAAAGACAATGGAAGGGATTCTGTTAGATAACGTTTTACATGTAATTATGTCCTTAGTTATTATGGAAATTAACATGAGTATCTAATATCTAAAAATATTATTTTTCAATTGTTTTCATGGAAGATAGAGTAATATTAGAGCTGATATATTTCAGTGTGATTTAAGTGTGGCCTGTATGTCATAAACTCTGTGTGTGACTGTGTGCAAGTCATTTTGGTTGCCAATTAAGAAAGCCCTGGAGAACATGCTTATTCTTAAAAATATGTCCTTGTTTATTCAAAAGGAGTAACGTGTGCTTAATATTAAACTAGCATCTCTATACTTTCTGACCAGGAAGGAGACTCTCTCGATGCCTACAGTTAGTTATATTGCTTCAGTTCCAGAGTGCATATTATCAATCAGGTATTTTGTTTTTCCTTCCACTGGAAATGAGGAACTCTGAGTAATTCCCTGATCTGTCTTTCCACTTTGGACTGTAATCTACCTCAAGTTTATAATGTGTTATTATATAATGGGAATGTCATCTAATGTGAGGCAGCCTGGTGCCACTGTAATACAAGTAATAAACAGCAATAACTCATAATATAATCTAATGGCTTTTTTCTTACACAAATAAAGTCACTGGCAATATCTTATATTAAGGTTCAAAAAGACAGAAAAAATACATCATGGTTCATATATTTTCATAATTAGTCTCATGATGTTTAGGCAAACATGGCCTGATTTGTGTGATTACCTGATCAAGTGAACTAGATCTCTTTAAATCTATAATCTGCAATCACTGGAGACAAACTTGCAGTATATCTGCTATACATACTTTCTCTTGCCACGAAATAGATTTCTTTAACACATTTTAGTCCAAACCTCTTAATCATTTTGCACAGAATTAACTGTTAGAACAAAATTGGAGAAGTGGAAAGGATTCCTTCACACAAAATACCCCATAGCATATGTGTATTTCTAATTAATATTATATTCTTGTAAATAGAGTTACAGGTGCAGTTCAATTTGAAGCTAATGGATCTGCTCACATCACATAGTCAGACTAGGAATGTATTTATGTACAAACATCCGTATGTGAAATTATCCTGATCTGGCAGTTCTTTTCTCTTTATCCTATTTATCCAAAATTGCTTCCAATCTCTAAGTGCAAGAATGAGTCATATGGAGGGCAGGGAGAGATGCTTTAAGTGTTTTGGTGTTCTGTTTCTGGTCAGAAACACATTTTTAAAGTAGATTTTATGAAGCATTATGCCAACCACATGCTGCAAGTCACATTTTTCAGTGAACACAGTACTCCGTCTATGTTTGCAAGGAGGTGAAAGCAATTAGTGCAGTTTAAATCCAAAGCCAGACACTCAGACAAGACATGCCTTGCCATGTTCCAGTGCTGTTGGGAATTCACGAACAGGCATCTGTGTTCAAGTATATTTGTAAGGTGAAGCTGAGGATGGGACAAAGCTCATCTATTGACATGACTTTAGAGCACTGAGTTCATATATACAATTCCCTCCTTAAAAATAAGACACTGCTATTTGATTTGAATATCAAATATTACAATTGAAGGAATTGAAAGGGGAGACGGGCCTAATCGTAACAAAGGAATTCTTTCTCCTGCCCTGGAATGCTGATCAAGGCAGTAGGGGAGGCAGTCAGAGATCCTAGGAAACACCTCTTCTGACACTCGGTGGCCACAGTGCAGTTAGTCATCCTGGGCTCTTTTTACACCCAGTGGCATTTCTACAGGGTGATTCGCATGACCTAATTTATACAGCTCCATTAGGGTGATATGTATCAGCACCTAGAAGGTCTATTTCTCTCCACTTTGGATAAAGTTTGCATAACTCTTTCAATATAAGCATTGGAGATGATGTGCTTGGTCAGACGAACCAAATTTTTCTCTGTGGAAGGGTGGTTATCCTTTTTCCTATATCACAAGAGAAAATGAGTCACAAGAAGGACATCTGTAGAGTGTATCATTATCACCTTAGAGCACCATTTAGTGAGGTCTGTGTGGGTATTTTAGAAATGTTTTCAAATGCTTTTACTAACTTATGACAGGGTCGACATTCCTATCTTTGCAATCAAGGCTTCACACTAATATTAATTCACTTCTGTTTTGCTCTGCTCTGCACTTTATCCCATGCTGAATGTATCACTAGCCAAGTGCTTAGTGCCTCTTTGATGCAAGGCTGCTGGTGGGAAGTGTGCTGGCTGGGAGGACTCCTTCGAGCACAGGGATCTGCTGGACCAGGCGGGGCTTCTGCTTTGTTTACTTTGGGAGGGAGACACTGCTCCACTTCATCAGCTACAAGACTGTCTTCTACAGCCAGCCTTTACAGAGGCTGTGCACTGGTTATTCTCCTGGCTTTCTGCACTCCTTCAGCTATGCTCTGCGCATCAACGTATGAGCGCATCAAAATCCAGTCCTTGCTTTTTACCAGGTATTCGGAGAGCCTAGTACTGAAAGCACAAGACAGAAACAGAACATTACTGCAAAAAGCTCGCTATTGGTAAAGTTCCACACTGATTGCATGTTGCAAGCATGCAGGAAAAAGGTGAAAAGGTTTTGTTTCACCTGTGTGATTTAGAAAATAAGATGCAGTTTGTAAAAACTGATAGTGAGTCTGGCTGATACAGATGTAGAGCTGGGCAAAGATACTACTCAAGTAGTTCAGCTATCCCACTACTGCCCACATAAAGATCTCCCATTTAATCTATTCCTATTGCTTCCATGAAATACAGATCACTAGAAAAAAACAAGTGCAAATAAGAAACAAAGAAAGACTGTACACAAAAGCAAGAAGGAAGAGAAATTCAGAACATGAGAAAAGCACTGAAAAATAATATCATTCAATTATATCTTCTTTTCAGTTGATGGAAATCTACATCATCTCAAGGTGGGAAGAGGAGAAAGAGCCATTGCAAAAATACAATGAAAGCAGTTTTTATGTGAGGCCAACCAGCAGAAAGGCAGAAGTCATCAAGACAAAACAGACCCCAAAAGGTAACACGTGTCATTGGCCTAAAACCCCAACAACAGTCATTTGTTCAATTGACTTCAACTTCCCCACTCCCCTTACAAAACCCTACTTCTCAGTGAGAAAAGCAGGTAAGAGACACTCACTGGGGAGAGCGAAAGAAGTGCTTCTTCCTTGTTTTGCTGTGAGGCATACAATGCCAAAAGGAAGATGACTTACTAATGTTTTCTCTAAAACCAGTGTTCTACTGTAACAACTGGAATTTGGCTTTCAGTTGTGACCCAGCAAAAGCTAACTCCTGCCATCTTAGTCATTCCTCATCTCTTAATCATCAGGTCAGTCTCATCTCTTAACTCATCATGTCAAGTAGATTGGGAGATGTTTATTGGCCTTGCCACTCAAGGACTAGAATTTTAGGCTGAATGCACAGAACGCAACTATGAAACAAGAAAAAAAAAAAAGAAGTGTAGCCAGGCAAAAGCTAGGCAAAATCAAAGATACTTTCTCATGAAATAATATTGCCATCAGTCTTCAACTCTGTGAAATGAAGTAGACAGCCTGCTTTGAATAGTTGTTATTTTACACCTCCAGACATAATTCTGAAAATGGAGTTATTTTTGATTCTTCCATTTTCGTTAAATAATTGCAATTGTAGAGAAGACATGAATATGCTAGTGGTATGCAATGAAATTTGAGATTTGAGATAGATTATATATTCCCAGTGGAGAACATTGCAATTGATTTATTCAAAATGCAACCTATCATTATAAGTCAAGGACTCTTAGAAACATAAGAGTTCTGAATTAAAATGGCAATTTTTTCCTTTAAAAGTAGAAATTACCCATCCTTCTTTTCCTATACATGATCTGGATTAATTTAAACAAGCTTTATATTAAATAATATGCTTTAATGAAGATAGTCACCTGGTAGGATTGTTGTTAACTCATATTGCCATTGCCCTAGGCAACATTGGCTCTGTCTCCATTGTTAAAAAAAAGCTCTATTTTCTAAGGCAAGGAACTGGCATATTTTATTTTACCTGCAATCATTCTATGCATAGAGAATATTTTTTAGAGTTTTAGAGTAGTCTATGTTTAAATATATATTTAGTACATTTATACGAGGGGAAGAGTGGACCCATGACGACTGTACTAATTTAAGCCTTTAAGAGACCTAGGTTTGGTTTGCGGACTTCTGCTTCGCTTATGTCATGATCTACAAAAGGGATTGGTGCCCAAAGTGTGACACAGGTATGATTTAGGTGTTGAAATCCAGAACTACAATCCTCAAAACCTTGCCTTAATCTCTGGAGGATCTTCATGTCATAGTCTCGGAAGAAATATTGGGCAAAGGCTACCTTCAGACACTTTTCACTCATCCCGAGGGCTTGTGTCAAATGATGAATATACAGAAGTTAGTAATGATCATAAAGGAAAGTCCTAGAAACCGACATGCTTTTTGGAGGACTTTCACCAGGAGGTCTAGTAGCATTTAAAAAACAATCAGATAAGAAGATAATTAGCTATTCTTTGGAATTTGATTACATTTCAATATTTTTTAACCTGCTACTAATGTAACTCTTACTTTTTATAAATTAGTATTGTACATGAAATCTTATTTTAAATTATATTTTAGTGATGAATTAGGTTTTTGCATTGATTTTATTTACTACATCTGATTTATTTTCATAAAAACTTTAATTTGGTTTTCCTTGTTGATGTGCTAACATTATTAAGACATCTTCAATGCATTTCAGTTTTGTGCATCAGAAATGTTATTATTCTTTAAAATTACCTTATAAATGTTCAGCATCTCCTTCAAATGCTAAATACTCTGGAGGCTGGATTTGCTTTCCCAAGTACATTATTATGAGACATAATAAATCATAATTAGAATTTTAGTCTAATATATTATTAAAGTAATGCTGCTTAACTATTCTGGCAAATGCCATTGCTGTTGTCTTAGGTCTTCAATGGGCAGTATCTCAATTTAATGGGCTCCTCGTAAACCAGTTAGGAAATGAAAATTTGTTTTTCTTCTATATTTCCTAGGTAATTTTAAGCTTCTGGTTCTGTGAAGCCAAAGCCTTTTTCCATTCCAAAAAGACTTCTGAAGCTTAAATTGAACATTACTAATTTTTGTAAAAATTACTTAGCAATTAATTAAATTTTGGGAAAACATATTGTTGAAGAAGACAAAGGAAACCCAAAATTACCAGGAAAGTTAGCATTTTTATATGTATCTCTTTTAAGCTTTTGAAAGCTGGGAGTAATTGTCAGGATTTACAGTGGACTATGGTACACAGCTACAAAACTTCTTATCTTTGTCTCAGGAGTAGACATCTTTCTGGGAAGAGCGGCTTCCCAGTGACAAATACAGGACCCACATGAGACACTACAATTCAGTTAAAGTCACTTCCCTTGTAGCAAAAGGAAACGTAAAATTTCTGTGACTTCTCTCCCTCCTGCTCAGTCTCTTCTGCAGCTGAAGCTCTGGGCACCAGGAAGTGCAAAGCCTGTGTACCTGCACCTCCGCACAGAGACGGCTGCTTGGAGACTCTGTCTGCTCTGAGAGCCTGGCTGGGCCATTTTCTCTCCTCCCAAAGATAAGAAGGCTGCAGACATGTGGGACTTTCAGAGAAACCTGTATGGCCCTAAGGTATTGTTTTCTTTACTTTGGTTTTCAGTAAGACACAGTATCCTAATTCAGTTAGCTTATTTTGAACACCCTACCAATGTAGTTTGTTTTCCAGAGATTTTTGGTAATAAAGAGTGAAGTCTACTGAACCAGACATCCATTTTCTCTTGGCTGCTATTCAGAAGCATAATTGTTTATACAAAATATTTTTTTTCCAGTTTTTTCCCTGTGAATTTTTTTCACCATATGTAGAGACAAGGAAAGCAAATGATACTGACAGCTATTGGCTTATAGAGGTTAATCTCTTTCAAATAAAACATAAGGCCAGACCTTTCTTGTTAACTATAAAATATTATTCCCACAGGTTTGCCTATTTTCAGTCTTAAATATCAGGTTTTCTCTTAATTGCTTGAGCATACGTATGCTGAAAACACCTATTCTGAAGAAAAATTATGCATACCTCTTGTTACATTGTGTAGGCTGATCTATTGTTATACACCTCATTCATTTCGAGCTGATAACGCTTCAAGCAAATTCCTATGAAAGATTTTGAACTGCAAGGTCCAAAGAGGGTTTTGTTCATTTCTTAGGATTATCTCCTATGGCTTTTGTTTAATGCTCTTACCAATTTCATGTTCCTAAATAATCCTAAAACCCATGTTGGGATTGCTTTGCTTATTTAATTATACATAAAATTTTGAGGAATTATGCTTAGATTTTTATAGGGAGATCATTATATAACATGCATTTTGTTTCTCCTTTTGAGATACTGAATGTCTTGAGGAGAAGATGTGAATATACTACAAATTAAAACAATTTACATAGTGATCATATGTAAAATAAAGTCGGACTGTATGAAGTAGTTACTGAAGCTGATGTTACTGCAGTTAGACAGGGTGTGCATGCACTTTTACTTTAGGGATACAACCAAAATGCAATCCAAAAGAGTGTATTTCCAGTCTAAATTATTTATGCTTACATTTACATACATTCTCACACACTATGCACTACCCTACTGTAAATTCTTTCCATCATTTTTATTCACTTTTTATTCACTCTTTTTAATACAGAAAATTCCTCACAACTGCAAGAACAAACGTGCACAGATAGCCTCCCCATGTTTTGAGCATGCAGGGCTCAATGAGCTGGGAGGGAGAAGTCCCTTTCATTTGTTAGCTGAGAACTTTCAGTACAGGAGCACACAGAGAAGCCAAAGGAGGACCCCCATAGCGGCACTATCACAGGGCCAGAAGAGAACAGAGCCTCAAGGGAGCTCTGTGCAGTGCCTGCGAGTCTGGGAGCTGATTTCAGGGCTACCCAGAGGCGAGAGCTTACAAACACCTTCTGTACAGAAGCCTAGCTAATCTCAGCAAGTTATAAAATAATAACTAAATAACCAAATGGCATCCAGTATCAGAAAGTATTCAGCATCTCCAAAGTGTAGGTCTTACACTTCATCTGCACCTACTCTCTTTAAATACTTACTTTGCATTGTAACGTGTTCTGGTAATTACGTTTCCTTATGAATAGTCCACCTTTGATTGATAGGTGGTGCTGACACTGTTAATTAGGATTTTAACCCCACTTCCTTTAAAGCCAATGACAAAACTCCTATTGACTTCAAATAGCACAGGATAAAGCTTTAAAGAACAAGCTTTTATTGTACTCATATCAAATAAATTGCTAACACCTAGACACTGCTGAAAGACGATGAATATTCCTGGGAAGACACCGGGAGTCAAAGATGCCTTGTATTTTGCTACACAGGCTTCAATTTCAAACTTTTTCAATATTGTATACTGAAAAGATACCTACTTTCATAATGCATAGGTTTGTCATTTGAAACGAGATAATTGTCAAATGAAATGAAACAGTTTACAGAGTTATGTTCATTTTCTATTACTATGCATTCCAAAATATCATGGGAATTTTGCTACTGGCTTCAGTACGTCCCAGAATTCATTCCAGAAAACTGACAGATTTATGGAAAGTAGGTTTCAATACGTTGTTCCCCCCCCCTCCCCCATTTCATAGAACAATAATATTATATTTATAACATCTTGCTTTCTGTATGCACATATTTCCTTTTCCACAAAAGGAAAAAGTTGATAAACAATGACCCTACTGTCATGTGGACAAGGAAGAACATCAGTAGGACAATTAATTCTTCCATGTCAGACATGAAAAAGGAAAAGATGCAAGACTGACGCATACAGTGCACTTCCCATCAGTGCAAAACTGGGGCTGGGAGGTGGATGTTCAATGGGACTGGTGTGGAAAATACATTAGTAGGTACTTTAAAGAGTGGAAAAAATGGAGCCTAGGGTTGCAATGGCATACATTTTTTCCACAACAAAGCTGGCACCCAAGTCTTAACCCTGTTTGGGCCCATGTCATTGTTCATTATTCCCTCAGTTGTGCTGCTACGCTTTACGTGGGGTTGTTGCGGTACAGTGTCACTCAGAGGCAGGGATAAACAGGCAACTTCTAAGATACTGGAGGAGATAGAGAATATCTAAACCAGATTTATTTATGGACACATACTTTAAAGTACAGAGAGAAGAATCATTTATATGTAAACCATTGACTCATATAGTTTGTGTATATAAGTTGTATTAAGTATAATGACTCATGAGTCCTGAAGTTTGAGTCCCCTCAAACTGAGAATAGCAGCTCTCAACATCCTAGTCCTAGAATTAATATGGCATTGGTTTTTATGAAGAGTTATCTTATAAAATTATGATTAGAAACCTTTGAAAAATAACACCGACATGGGCAAAATGTGTTTGGGGTTTTTTTAACCACAGCATTTTAGAGACTTATAGGAATAGAATTGGGTTCAACTGCGGCTGCAGTTGGTAGATGTCAGGTATCTAGTGCAGTTCTTCACCCATTGGTTTTTGGGTCCCTGATAAATCATGCTTGAAATTAGCCTTGGGGGAAGACACATCTTCAGGAGGCTAGACAGCTGAGCTGCAATAGCAAGTAGATAATCCCTTTTCTATGATGTGGATTTAGCATGGTGGCTTAGGAACTTCATATTTTATACTCCTATATACTTCCACATTTTGCTCTCTCCAGTACGCTTCCTGGCACCGATATGACACATGCCTTGTCCAGGGCCAGTCATACCCTTTGGCAGTCCGTGCATTTAAGAACATCTACTTCTGCTACAGTCTAAATTTCTCTTCTGCAAACAGGCACAGGACCAGCTGCAGAGGGTAGATAGTTGTTACCTCTTACCAGGTGGAAATGATTAAAGAAATAATCATGATCTGCACTGGCCAAGTTATGGCCCTACACTTCCCAGATGAGGTAAATTAGTACAAATGCAGCCTGATTAAACCACATCTCTTGCATCTTAATTTCCTTCTGGTATATCTGGTTCAATCAGGCTCCTTCCAATGGATTCACATTTCCATTTATAGTATCTCACCAGTCTTGCAGATCAAAGTGGACATTTATCAGAGTCCTTTTCAATGAATAGTTATATTATAATGGGGCTCTCAAAAACTAATTTAGAACACACCAGCCTATGTAGAACTTGTTTTCCTAGCAAGTTGCTTTTACATAAATGTCTGATAATGCCAAGAAAATGAAAAATGAATTTGTATTAAATGAATTTTTTTAAGTCTGCTAAACGCATACAGAAATATATTTAATGTATCTGCTGGAATATATGAGGGAATTGGACAAACAAAAAGGTCTCTTCTGTCTATAAAGATACATGTCGGTAACCAATTTATGAGAAATTACATATAGTGTTAGATACTTACTGATGGGAACTTAAGAACATAAGTCAATGATAAAATCACAGTTAAATCTCATTAGATTATTTTTTCAGGGAAATGTAATTATATTGTTGAGTAGGTTTTAATTTCCACAATACGTAAGGCCATAACAAAAAACCAACAAAACAAAAAAGTAGTTGATGAAAACATATATGGAAGGGTGTAGAATTACCTTAGAAGGGCATATGAATGCTTTATTAGGGTCCTGACCACTTTATTTTAACGAACTTTTGATGAATTTTCTACCAAAAAAAAAAAAAAAGCCACACCGTTTTGATTTGGGGAATTTTTTGTTACTTAGAGAGATGCGCAGCGCAAATATTTTAGGTGTTTAATAGCATGAATAAAAATAAGTAAGACAAAAAGCTAAAGCCATGATTCAACGTTTGGATCATTAGCTTGCTCCTCAAATAGGATAGGAGTTCACCTGAACTGTGCATGAAGTATGAGTCTACTGTAAAAATTTTGGTAAATATGATAAATCTCCAATTGCAAGAATATTCAAATGCTACTGTGATTAGCTTCATTCTAAAACAAGCTGAAAAGGTTGATCCAAGATAACAGGAGCCTATAACTAAGTTACACAGATTTAACATATTAATTACAAGTTAATCAGAATGGTTTACCTATCCCATACTTGGGGCCTTCCAGAAATGTTAGAAAATACATTGTTATTATTATTACTACTACCAAAAAATTCAGAAATTTTCTGTATCTGCTGTTGTAGAGGTCTGAGTTTTCTATTACATTTCTGTTTCCTATCTCAAAATGGGGATAAGTTTTCGCAAATAAAAACACATAGGTTTTTCACAGTAGGCAGGCTAACAACAAGTTAGAAATAGTCAAGAGAGAAATGTGTTGCTGACTTTAAAATTTATTTTTACCACTATTGTACTAGTACTCCACTCATCTGATGTCTGTATGCTCTATGAACGGTTTATAGAGCACTGACAGCTGCTGGATCTAAGCTGGTGGTACTCACGTGGTTGTTTTTTGTAGTCTACAAAACATACTAGAACATACATAGGGCTTTGTTGAAAAATATTTCCAGTGGACAGCATTTTTCAGCTGAAGCAAATCACTGTGGATTTGAATGGATGCATGTAGATCAGTAATTATAATTGTGTATAAAGTTGATTGTCCATAATGGACAGGAATGTCATATATCCTTTGGGAGAGGTGAGCTGTTTACTTCTTATTAGATAACCTGCCATCCCAATACGTGTAGACCACAGCAGCATCATGTGGTAATGTATATAACTAGAACTTTTACCCACTGCATAAACTTCTCTGAATTCCAGCTGACCTTTTCTGTTCCACTGTAACTGGAAAGTGAATTGTTAAAGAACACAAACTGACCTACTAAAAGTAGATGTTCGGTGCTACAGGTCGAGTTTGTGTTATATATGCCATCAGCGTACACCACTTACAGGGTAAGGATGGCTTTGTTATCTCTCTACTTAAAATGTAAAATTTTCACTTTCCAGACATTCACATAATGGGAGTTCTCCACTTTGCAGTTTAATCTTCTATCATTGCCCCTACTGGAGGGGGACAGGCAGGTTGAAGAAAAAATACAACTAATCAAGGTTTTTTAATATAACCATACTTTGGAATTTGGTAGGTAACAAATTCTTTCCCATTTGGTAATAGGCTGGTATTTTCTCTGGAATAAATGGAACCCCTTTTAGTAATTTTTAAGTTAAAAGATTGAAAAGCTTTTAATAATATCCATAGTGTTGATTTCTTTGTTTTTGTGTCAAGGTCTGATCTCATATTATTGTAATATTTCCCTTGACTCTAATTAAGGAAACAAATGTTTTTCACTTTTTGTTTAGATTTGTTAATATTAAAGATCACACAGCTTTCTACATGAAGCTGAAAGTCAGTTTCACTTCTAATAAATAAGTTCAAGAGATTCAAGACAGTCACCTTGACCCAGACATCCCTTAAACAGAAACATTATGCAACATAATTTTAAAAATCTACCAAATTCAGCAGAAAAAAATCACAATTTCCACAATTCATTCAACTTATCCCACCAAGGAAAGGAATTTGAAAGGCTGTTTGTGCCATCATATTTCTGACTTGTGCCTGACCAGCAAGGCTCAGACACATTCAGAATTTATTAGAAAGAGAGGCTATTCCCAAAAGTATACGACATGCTATTTTCAAGGCTTGTTATTTTGAAATAGGCAAAAGTTTTTTCTCAGGTGAGTCACAGATTTAAAAGCTGACTCATGTCAGAGAGGATCTGTGAGGTATGCCTCCTCTGAAGAAGCATCATTACAGAGGTAGAAGCATTTGTTTGGTGTTATGGTCAGGTAGTGAACATTATCGAGATAACCTGAAGATCCTTTTGGCCTTTGGCAGCAGTTTACACCTTCCTTCTCATCGTAACATTACACTTTAAAATAACTAGACGTGGCAAGAATCTTATCATAAATTGTTTATCATGATCAAAATGGCCTCTGGTGCAATGTCCTCCGAGATACAGACACATCAATAAACATGTCTCCAATACAACCACAAGTTTTAAAGGGCAATAACACTTGATGACAACTAAGTATGCCATATTTGACAAGGACTGCCTTAGGTCAAGCTCTTTGCCTATGAAATGCATAGCATTGAATAATTTGGCTAATTATACTTACACCTTTTTCTAAGTTCTCAAGTAATTAATTCTATTAATTAAAATTAATAAAAAGTAAAAAAATTCTATCCTTAACTAACTGAATTTCCACTGGACCATTCTTCACAGAAGAACAGTTTTCACAATAAAAATGGAAGATACATCTTTATGAACCCCAGTGACTTCCTTTTAAGAGAAAGAAAATGAACTAATGGTGAGTGAGTTACTTTTTGTTTGCTAGTAGTTATACCCATGAGATCAACTTTGTCTAAGCTAGTTGCACTTATTAGTGCCAGATACCATAGCATATTTCTGTTAGTGAGCTTACAATGTATGTGTTTCTGGGATTGCTTGCCTACAAGGAGTTAGAAGATTTGGCTCACAGATACATTCCCAATATACCAGGGAGACTACTAGACTTTTAAGAAGCAGCTGGTGAAAGTATTTTAAAGCTCTCCCCTATACAGATTAATTTCTAATCACATATCTGTGTTGTCAGCATAAATTTCCCCTGACCTTTGCCTCTCATATATACACAAATTAATAATTTAATGTTTACTGATATTAGTATTGATGGCATCACTGTAACAATTACACCTATTATTCCTTCTGCAATTAGGGGATAAACCAAGGTCTTCCAAAGTGATTGGTAAAGTATATTTTGTGATAAAGAGGTCTGCCCATCAGAAGGTTAATGTTTAACTCTTGAGAAGTGCTGTATGAAAGATTACTAAATTAAGCATCCAAAGAAGTACTCATAATTATTAAGCTTTTTTCAAAAAAAATCCTGACCCACATGTGACTGCAGGGTAGATACCATCACAGCTGACAATGAGCTATAAATATGAAGTTCCTGAGCCTCTTAAAAAGTCTGCAAGGTAAGAAGCAGTGATACTTCGTAAATTTTACTGTGCAATTTTGCTGTGTACATATTCATGTACAATACCAAATTGATAATGACACACTTTTTGCATCTGATTAGTCATGATACAAAAGCCAGAGGGAAAAATGTATAGTCATAAGGATGAACTTCCCAAGTGTTTTACTTCTGCAGCATTAGTGGTATTTCTGCAGATTCAGATGGGATTATGCTTGAGTTATTTCAAATGCAGCAGCAGCATTAAAGCTGAGCTTCCAACACAAGCCAAAGTAGTAAATGTACAATCCCTTAATATTTACACAAACACAAACTTTATCCTAACCTCAGTTTTAATTACAAAGTATTTCATAATAAACTGGTCTTTCTACATGTATCCAAACTTACATACACTGAAGTCTATAAATTTACTATTCCCTAAGAGCGGAATTTACTATTCCCTAAGTCACCTAACTCTGAAAGAACATCTGAGCTGTGCAAGAAATTAGAGCTTCTGTTTTCAAACCTTATGAGCTGGCATAAAACACCAAGTTAATATTCAGACACTTTATTTATTATACATGACAAGAGATAATAAGGTGTTATTAATACATAATAAGTATCATATATTAGGAATGTAATGAAGATGCAGTCTTTGACTTTAATCCAATTATATCATTCCACTGTTTTATGCTGAAAAATTTGCCTGAATTTTCTTAAGAGTTCAAAAGGAATAGAACCAATACTTTTGAATATTTTGTTTTGTAGATCTGATCATAATGTTGCCAGTCTTTCCTGTGAGTCTCAGCAGTATTTTCTAACTCAACTCCTAGAGATACATGAATATATCACAAACCCATCTTTGCCTTTAATAGAAGGAAAATTGAATATGGGACCGTACCTGCAGCCTAGGAGGTCTGAAAGCCAAAAGGTGAATTCAAAGCTACACACACTGTGTATAGATCAGTCTCATGGAGGCTTGATTCATTCTCAAGCAATTTCTGTGCTTGAGAATAGCAGTACTGTGGATGAGTTAGAATACCTTGTTTTCTCACTTTTCCTTCCTTGAGTAGATTTTTCAATATTTTATTTCATTAACCTTTAATTAAGATTTTAAGACTCTGTAGTTCATTGGAGCAGCTCCAGATTCCAATAACAGGTAAATATTAATATTATTCATCATTGTCATTCAAACCCAATATTATCTCCTACCTCTGTTGTGTTTTCGTATCAAAAAAGCATCCAATTGAAAGTGTTATATTTAATTAACAAACAAGTTTGCCTGTGGTAGTTCAAGCTAAATATTGAGAGGAGGATTTATCAAGTCTGCTATACTGAAAAGCTGCTGGAAAGGGAGATGCTGCTTGAAGTAAGACCAAAAACAAAAACGTGCAATGGGCTAGAGTTTTTTGTTAATAATAATTGTTGTGGCTATACATTAATACATCAAAGAATTATAAGCACAATTATAACCCCATGGCAGCCATTAAGAACAGCAATATCTCAGACTATATAGCAACTTTATCTTGAAAGATTCCAAATATGTAGTAGATGTAACAAACTATGGAAGAGACTCTTAGAAACAAAGAGCAGTGGAAAACAATGTCTATGAATTAACCAGTCACAAACACGTCCTCATTGGCTTGCACAAAATGAAGTGTCTAGAGAAGAGAATCACCAGCTAGCTCAGAGGTGCATACCTAATGTAGAAACTCTTCTTCCCCAAGAGCTCCTGCAAGCCCTGCACAGCTCTGCATCATCCTGAGTGTGGAGCGGTGCCTCAGAAAGCAGGCGAGAGCCCATGCTTCCTTCTTTTGGAAGATGTGCCACCTCTTTCCAGTGCATATGCACAGGCAATGTAAGGTACTAGAATGAATTTTTCAGAGGTATGAATATAAGTATTTGACCAATGCAATGGTGTTTTTACATATAGTGAGTTCCTTGAATTTCTGTCTCTCACACAGAGAAAAGACAAAGTTCCCAGTCCCATAAACATCCCCTAACATCAGGACACATTATTGATCAGAAGAAAGAAGGAAGCATAAGAAAAGACTGGGATATCACTTACTGGGCTTGGTCTGATGAATTTTTACGCTTTTCCAAACTAACATGATTGCTTTTGTTATTTTCATCTTGTGGTTTGGCTTCCTTTGGTCAAGGAGAACATATTTTGCTAAAAACTACTTCAATCAAATGCAATCACAGTATTACAATATATTTCATAGAATCACAGAATTGTTTAGGTTGGAAAAGACCCTTAAGATCAAGTCCAACTGTTAGCCTAACACTACCAAGTCCACCACTAAACCATGTCCCTAAGCACCACATCTACATGTCTTTTAAATCACTCCAGGGATGGCATCTCAACCACTTCCCTAGGCAGCCTCTTCCAGTGCTTGACAACCCTTTCGGTGAAGAAATTTTTCCTAATATCCAATCTAAACCTCCCCTGACGCAACTTGAGGCTATTTCCTCTTGTCCTATCAATTGTTACCTGGGAGAAGAGAGCTACACCCACCTGGCTACCACCTCCTTTCAGGTAGTCGTAGAGAGCAATAATGTCTGCCCTCAGCCTCCGGTTCTCCGGGCTAAACAACCCCAGTTCCTCAGCCGCTCCTCATAACACTTGTGCTCTAGACCCTTCACCAGCTTAGTTGCCCTTCTTTGGACACGCTCCAGCACCTCAATGTCCTTCTTGTAGTTGAGTGGCCCAAAACTGAACACAGTATTCAAGGTGCAGCCTCACTAACAGGTGTGGCCTCAATAACAACTATGCTGTCCTTTGGCATGTTAGATATCCATTGAAAAACTAACCAACAGTTATTCCTCAAAGAGCAAATAAGAAAAGGATACACAATCTTAGTGTACTGGCTTGTTTTTAATATGGATTTATTTTGGTAAATACATCATCTGTACTGATGACAGTGATGTTCTATATTGTAAATTCAAAGCATTTCACAACTGTCAATGAATTAAAGTTCTGAGATATCTGAATGATAGAAAGGTTTTCAATTTCAAACAGATGGAGAGCCACAGGAAAGTTTTACAGAAAAAAAAAACACTCAAGTGCAACTTGTTGCAACCTGAAAGGTAGTTTAACTCTTCTCATCTCTACATCCAACTAATCAGCTCTGGCTACAATGTCAAACCAAAAGCTTGTCCAGTAGCAACTCATCCATTTTGTGTGTCAACCAAGAAATTATAACTCCTGTCATACCATAGCCATAGTTGAATCCAAACATTGCATGCAGACAGAAAAATTGAAAAACCTCAATAATAATAGCAGACTTAAACCTGACCCATCTTCTCTATTATACATGAACAGAAATATCTGGCTGTGGGGTTTTGTGAATCAGAAACATCTGCTGGGGCTCCAAAAAGAGTAACTGCCTTATTTCAGTTTATACATAGAACTTGAAATGAAGGCAGCTGAAAATGCACCACATGCTACAATGCTTTTTTTTGCCTTTTTTTTGGCCTTTTTTTTTTTTTTTCTTTCTCTCTTTGGATAGGGGGAGAGGCATTTTCCTTAAACATGGACTACAGCAACAGCTCTCTTAGAACAGTCTGGGGAAAAATAAGAGAACACTGCAAAGTTTCTCTATACCTATGGCAAAGAATCCCATGGCATTTTCTGTCACTGTACCAAACATCTGTAGCTCCTCCTGTACCTACTGCCTAGGATTCTGAGGAAAAAAAATGTTGTAAATAAAAACCCGCACTAAGCAAAGGAATATTCAACTGTCTGAGATGCTACAAAGCTAAAGAAAATGAAACATGATAACTTAAAACACGCTACAAAAGGAGTACAGAGGGTTTCAGAAGTCTCTCGCAAATCAAAGGTCTCAGTCTTCTAAATAGACAACTTTCATTAATTTTTTTTCCTACATGATTTTAAAATGAATGAGTTGGCCCATTAAGATAAAAAAAGGAAAGGAGGTACTGTTTGTTTAACTTTCTCTGCTGTCTATGCCATTATTAATCCAGTGTAGAAAATAAAATCTTCACATAACCTGAGATACACACCAGTTATCAGAAAACAGTATGTTTTGATTTTATTTTTTTTTACTTGTGATTAAAGATTTTAGCAGAAACATTTTGAATAATTAAAGAAATGAAATTTTAACTTATTCCTGAAACTCATTGTCCTGCATAGATATGGAAAAAATTTTAAAAGCATGTTAACATCTGGATTCCCTTCTCTTTTCATGAAAATTTCAACAGCCCTCAGTAGAGTCTGTCCACTGAACACAGTCAAACAGTTCCAGTATCTGCTTTTCCCTCTATTTGTGGAAATAGATGCCTGGGGACAGCTTCTGTCAAGAGAAATAAACCTCACCAGCCAGATAAAAGTGGGCAAGCAGGAAGCACATTAAAACCAGCATCTTGCACTGTGAAAGGAAAATGATATGAGCTGATCCTCGCTTTCTACAGCAGATGATACGCCTGTAAATGAGCATTTGGTTAATAACACCTTATCTCATCTCCAGAGAACCTGTCTGGACAATATGATTGGGGTTTTTTTTGCTTCATAGCAGTGTTACTTTGTGTTGTAAAGAAAAAAGAAGTTTTCTGCATTGGCAGAGCCTGGGCTACTCTTGAGATGGAGGTTTGCATCATTGCCGTTAAACAGGGGTTTCATTTCTAAGGGCTTGCATATATGGGAGTTACTGCTCCTTCAGTCAGACTCACTCGGCTTGGATGTGTACTTGCTGGCTGAAGCCTAGCTGGCCACTGGTGTGAGCTCAGGAAATCCGGTGATGCTGAGCCACACACACATGTTCAGCAATGGAGGCAGACCACACCAGTGATTACTGAATAGCCAACACTGTTTAAATGGGAAGAAAATCTCATACCACTCTGCACATGGTCAAACAGCTACCTGTCTCCCTGCCAGTTATGCAGCTATTTTTAATTTGGCATCTTTTGAATACAAAGCCATGGAAATGACTTATCCAAAGAAATGTTGAGCACTGCCTTTGTGTACCACTGCCAAGTTTTAGAGGAATACTTAATGTCTGTTTCAGTTTCAACTGCTGAGAGTCCGTACCTTGAGCCAGGGCAGAGTCCCTCCTGCCCGCCCAGTGTGGGAGCCCCATCAGCAGCCTGCTGCTTAGACACAGCAGGACACTGTCTGTGGAATTTATTCTGGAGTTTCTGCATGATTTGGCTCATAAGCCCACTGAAAACTTCCTGGAATAACATTATCTCATTTTATAGCACACAGTAAATCCAAGAAATAGGCTGTTAGGAATGCAGTTTATGTATTTAACATTGTAAATTGAAGTGGGTTTGCAGTGTTGTGAACAATAACACATGAAGTATTTTAAAACTTAAGTTTGCCTGAGTTTTCCTCTCAGCCCTTTGAAAAAAGCTCCTAGTTTGTAGGCAATGAATGGTGAAGTCAGATGACCAACAGCAACCTTCTCAATTGCTGAAATGAACCAGAAGTACATAATATACGACTAGTCACAGTGTCTGGCTTTTAAACTGGTACGAACATGAATTATTCTTGTCCCTTTGGAGGGACAGATAACATCATAGCTGAGATTTGTAAATCTATCCCCTTCTCATCCCTCACTGCAATTTGTGCTGCTTTGATTTTGCGTCTAGACCCTGCTGAGCACAGAGTCCAGCTAGTTGAGCATTAGTCAGCTAATGTCATGCTCGGCGCTGTGGACTGTGTTTTATCTTGAAATGCGTGTGAAACAGTAGGCCATGTGAGCTAACCTATACTTATCAAGGCTGACATGGCGAGAGGAAATTCTGTTGAAGGAAGACATGGAAATTTAGCATGCAGATGACACACAAAAGATATATTAAATTGCCAGCGTTGTGTGGCCAGAGATGTCTCTCTTTCTCTGACAGATTCCCATTTGTTGTTTTGCTTGTTGCCCTTTTGACGGTAATTTGCTGCTTCCTGTCAGTCATTCTCGGGCCTTCTGCTGACAGGCACATGAGAAGAGGGGTGCAGAATATTTTTCTTAGCATTTCTAGACTCCTAGGCACTTCCCAAGGAGAAAAGAGTAATGAGAAGTCAGCCTTGGCTTCTTTCTTCTGAAAGTAGTGCTTGTATCACATGAGGAGGAAAAGCAACTGACTGGTGGTGGTTTTTTTAATTTCACACACTCACATACGTGCACACAGACTCACACACAAACCCGTATAGAAGCAAGACAGATATGCCTGCAGGGTTCAGGCTGAGTTGAAGAACAAACTGTTTTAATGAATATTTTGATCAATCTTGCCAAATTGATTCAGAGTGTGAGTGCAGTCTGGGAATTTTTCTCATTAGTACTGAACTTCATGATAGAGGAACATGGAGTGGTGAGCTCATTAGTATCAGCCTGCCTATGTCTGAAGGCGTACATGATGACAGGATGACACAAGTGACAAGAGACAGGAGCTGTGGTGCTGCGTGTTAAAAATATCCCTCGCAGTGCTGCTCTGAAATATTAATTTTACTAACATAGTTCTTACAATCAGTTAGGTTGAATTAATAGAAGGATGAGGTGATTTTAAAGTATTTTCCTAAACCGAAATATGCCAGCTCCTTCAGCGAAGAGTGAAACAAACACTCTAACATTCACCTTGCATTAACAACTCATTTGCTTTGAGAAGAGGAATATGCAGCAGATACCTCACATAGGAAATCACAGTTGTTTACCGAGCGGAAACACAAACAAGATTGCCAGGTAGGCTTTACTTGTAATAAATCTGCGTTCTTAGCAAAACATTATTACAAAGAAAAAGATGAATAAAAATAAAAGCAAGAGTAAGAGCACAGATGAAACATGCAGAGCT
This sequence comes from Aramus guarauna, assembly GCA_013400195.1. Taxonomy (NCBI): domain Eukaryota; kingdom Metazoa; phylum Chordata; class Aves; order Gruiformes; family Aramidae; genus Aramus; species Aramus guarauna. The sequence continues at coordinate 493,586 of VXBL01001272.1, forward strand.
ATGATGCCACGTTGGACTGGCAGTCGTCTTCCCTTGACTGTAGCCAAAGCCTGGCGGTAGCTCCATGGAGCCCTGGAGTAGCCGCTACAGAATAACCTGCCAGCCAAAACCATTTCCTCCTAACCCCTCTGAGTTAGTGGTTGCCTTATAGCCTGAAGCGTTGGACTTTATGTCCTCTATAAAAGCACTTTATGCTCTCTAATGTAACATGGTAACTTCTGATTATACATAAAAAAGTCCACTCTTTCTAAATCCCGCTAAATTCTTGGCCTCTGTGCTACACTACGGCAACAAGTCCCACAGGTTAATTATATGCTTTGTAAAAATGTCTTGATACATTTTAAATCTGTTGCTTTTTAATACTTTTGAATACCTTTTTCTTCTTCTGTTGTAGGAAAATTTATATAGAAGCATAGCTCTACAATATGCAATTCATACATTTATCTCAGCTTTTTCCTTTTTTGGTATGCTTGAAATAGCCCCAACGTCATCATGACGTTAATATTTTTAACACCAGTTTCTTAATCGCACTGCCTCTGTCCTGTCTTTGAAATAGGTAGATCTGAAATGAGCTTTTTATTATAATCATTTTCATCACAGATATTTGCTAGGTTGTTCCTTGTTTGCTATATCCTAACATGTTTTTCCTTTGTCTTCTCTTACATTGACTATACTACTTGCAGCAATAGTCAGGATTTTTGTTTTTTTCCTAAGTAGTTATTTTGAATTTAGAATTCAAGGTGTGGCTTTATAAAAGGTAGGGAAAAGTGATTTTTACCAAGGTTAATGAAGTGTATTGTAAACATCTGATCTTTGTGCTAAAAGATCAGGAGACACAGGTCTGGAAGATCTGGCTGCTAATTCTGGCACTGCAGTTTTCACATGGGTAACTGAAAAGGTGTAACATTTCCTAGTTCTTTCTGTGATCCAGCTAGCCTGGTAGCAGGGTACAAGGTTTCCTCTGAGGTGCTTTTTTGGGCTTCTGATGTAATTCTGTGGAAACCTATAGAATTACAATGAGATGTGTATGTGTTTATAACAGAGAAAAATGTCTCCTCAGTTACTTAATGAGATCTTTATATAAAGTACAGATACCTATAAACTTGTAAGAGCTAGTTAAAATTAAAATTCTGGTTTTGTTGAATGTATTCGTCTTTATACATTATTATTTTACAAAAGATGGTATCTTTTAGAAAAGTATCACCTTTCATAAAAGCAACCAATCAGATCAGGGAAGTTCGAATGTTTGTTCTAAATCATAAGAATTGTATTTTTAAACACAGCTCCAGTGTCTTATGGGATTTGCATTTTCTTCTCATCCTCCTCTATTTCTGCAGCCAGAGCCAGTGATACAGTGATAAATCTAAGCCAGTGAGCCAGGCAGAAGGAAGGGATTCCTGCAGGTATTACTTCAGAGGAAGCTGCCTCCTTGGGATGGCAGCTTGTGGGTCGCAGCTTGTCTCTGAAGAGAGACCAGGAAATAAGCCCATGTATTTCTAATCCGCTGCAACTGAAAGGAAGCTCTTGCTCAAATTCAACTACATTGTTTGGTGGGCAGTGATTTCACACCTGAATGAAATGTTTTCAGCTCTTCCTAAAAGGATATTTTTAATATTCTTAATAATAAAAACTAATTATTGCTACTTGGCTATTATTCTGACTTTTTTTTTTTTTTTTTTTTTTGTCACCATTTTCTCTTTTCTCGTTGTACAGTAATGTTTTACAGTTTCCTTCTAAGACTGTTTCCAGTGGCTGCAATTCCTGGCAATTATGAGGACTGGTATCTTACAGCAGAACTTGAGCTACTGAGATTAAGGATTTTATTAACAGCAAATGACCTAAAATGTTAGTGGTCAAAACCTAAGAATCACATAAAGGGTAGTACACATAAAACAGAAGGTAAACAATTTAAATAAGAAAAGAGATATTAGCGAATAATGCTACATTTACAGATGCTATAAAGAACTTTGCTTTGTTTACACATCGGGAACTACTATTCTCTCTGGGGTAAAGTCAATGAATTTGAGAAAAGCAAAATATATGGTAATCTCTCTTACGTGTCCCTTCGCCAGGCAAGTCCACCCAGCTTCCCCCTCCAGAAAAGAAGAATGCTTTGCTTCATGACAGGAAACAAACAAGCATGTAAATAAATACTAAGTAGACAAGGTCCTGGGCCTTCTGCAAATTATTATCCACTGCAAATTACTGATGTTATAATTTTTGTACTGCTTAGCTGAAAAGCCTGATATTTAACCAAATATTAGTCAGAATACTATATTGCCATCCAAGTATTTTCTCATGCAAGACCTCTTTGGTGCTCATCTTTGTCTTTAAAACCTAACAGGAGAGCTTTATTTGAAATCCTTAGTTCTTTTGCAATTCTGAATTTCGCCCTACCCTTTACAGTTTGAGATGCAGTGTGTCACAGAAGTGAAAGCATAGGTTTGGAGAACCTTCCTAAATTTCTGCAGGCGGTAAGCAGCATCATCAAGTCAAGAGCTGACAAAAGTCAGGATAAATCCACATATTTTGTTGCAGTTACGTTGCTGCATTGTAACACTGCGCAGTTTCGCAATGTTTCACTACTCACATTATCTGTAATTGTTCATCTCTTAGGTTCTGGTGCAACACCATTTCTAGTCCTCTTTGTGACAGATGGCTTCTCCCCCCATAGACAGGGGTTTTTTTGATTGTTATTAACTTTGCATTAGACCTGATCTAAGAGCACCATAAAAAGTTATGTGCTACAGTTTTCAATAGTAAAATATTTATGCACACCAGAATTATTTATGTACTGTTAATTGAAGTGAAACAATTTGCAATTCTTTTTTTTCATAGTCAAATCGGTAATTATGTTGTAAACAACCGAATTATCCACACTAACAACTTAAACTTAACTATATACTTTTAATGATCAAGGACTTTTTTTCATCCAATTTTATCCCTGTGTTTTTAGACACTTACTTTCAAATACAACCAGGTACAAGAGAACGCACCAATAATTAACTTTGAGGCAGAATCCAAAGCACTCATTAACTTTGATTTATAACTAAAACTATCTGGGTTTAAGAATGTGATATACAGCATGAACTGCTGTTTAATAAGAGTATTTCTTCTTGATGAGTATACGAAGGTATACTGGATGAATTTTTGCCTATGTACTATGTAATGTGAATCTATCAGAACAATTTCAGACATGCTGCGCAATCTTCTTTCATCTGTCAACAGACTAGTCAGTGTGTTTGCTCAATACAGCTATATCTTTAACCAGAGTAAAGGATGGAACTTGACAGAGTGCAATTATTTTAATTGCTGTGGAAAGAGAACTAAATTATGAGAGAAATTTGATTTTCAAATGTAGGTCTGTTCCAGAACTGAAATAAGATGTCAGACACCTCACAAAATTTTGAACTTTGAGGTTTGTCCTTTCGGAGTTGCAGTAACTTTTTCTGAAAGGACACATCCAATGAAGAAGAAATGTTTTTATGTATGTCAACACAGTCACCTTTGAAAAGACTTGGTTTTGAAGTACTTTAGGGTTTCTGTTGTACAAAATAAATGCCAAGCAGCTTGTTCAGCCACCGTGCAATCTTTTCATTCTTCTTTCTGGACCCTGAAACAGTTTTTGTCAGGAGTGGATCTATGTTCATTTGTCAGTCATGCTAAAATGAAAATAATTATGATTGCTGACGTTCCTACCTCCACCCCATCAAGCTGTCTTAAATTCTCAGAAACAAAACAGAAAATAGAGTCTTTGGGATTCAGGTTGCAAACAATCCTTATCGCATAGTGGGGTTTCTATACAAAGTTTACATCTACTGTAGATTGGGACATATTGGAGCCTCTGTCGGATGGTCATTCAAAACATATCAAGCTGCCAGTTCATAGATTTTAGCCCAGAGGCATTAATGCCATATCAAAAATGTGGGCCACTTTCTTGTGTTTAATAGGAGCACAATCATAGTCTCATAGACCATAATTCAAGAGATTTCTCAGGTGTGACTGTTTCTGGCTTGAGCATCAACATGTAAAAGCTGAACAAGGAGAGTATTTCCACACAGAAGGTAGCTGCAATTTGCTGGCTGCCAGTGTGTTGCTAGCCCTTCACGCTGTCATGCCCAGGCGGCTTTGACACGGCTCTGCCACGCTGATTGAATGACTGATTTGCATGCAGGTATCTCCAAACTCGTGAGCCAGCTACAATCTTGTAAGGACATTTGTGTCATTTCTGTTTATATTCTTATACCTAAATGAATATGTATTGTTTTCGCTTCTTGACAGCTTAGAAAATCCACAATACAAAACAAAAGACATCTGAACATTCTCAAGACCTTGGAGACTTCTTCCGGACTGCAAATATTTGCTGTTGCCTCCTGCTCTCACCCTGCCCACAGAGGGACAGATCCTCACCTGGTGTGAGGCTTTGTAGCTCTATTTGTTGTCACCATCAGAGGACACAACCAGGTTTTTTTTTGTCTTTTCCACACTGTTATAATGTGAAAAGAGAAGCTCTGGGAATTTCTTGTTCGACATTGCCAGATAGCCAGGGGAGGCACCAGTTTGAGACTTTATGGCCCATAGTTTAGGCTGTCACTTAGGTCACACAGCTTAGCATTTTAGTAGTCTTTTCCTCAAAGAAAATCTTTTATTTTGAAAACTCTGCACTCAGCAATATAAAACAGAAGCAGAAATATACAGGAATCTATCCCAAAGAGCATATGCCGCTGAGTGAAATGGAGTAGGTGAGAAATATTTTCAATTCTCTTTGACACATTCCTACCCAATTTCTTTGATTTGTCATCTGTTAATGAGGAGACTGGGCCTGATACTGTGTTACGGCAAGCTGCACAGAGTGGAGGTTTACTTGTAAGTAAAGCTTATGCAATAATAAACAACTGCAGCTGGAAACAAAACAAACAGGCTTTTAGATACAATACTTTGGGGTTGGGGGGTTTTTCAGCTATAGCTATATCCCTAATCACTACTTCTAGAAGGTTTGTAATTTCTTTACATACTCCCAGTAAATAAGCTCCACAGAAGTTCTCACATACATGGGGGACTATTTCCACAATGCCTAGGACAGAGGTTGGCAGAAGTGTCTTAAAGCCACTTGTGCACCTTGAGCAGTTTTGCAGCTGTTAAATGATTACTTGGTACAAAGACTGATGGAAAAGACAGAACTTTTATTCAAGTTGTCAAGTGACATCTGGAATCCTTAGAGAACTAGTTAAAATTAGTTCCACTGCAGACGCCTCCACATGAAAGTGGGTATTAGAAAAATGGATCATAAACATTGTACATATTATCCATTCACTGACAGAGTAACTCGTATAATTACTGGCTCTTAGTTTTTCCTTTCATGCAAACAGCATGCTGACATGGTATCGAACACAGTTGGAGGCATGAGAATTGTCAGTCAGCGCCTTTTAGAGGATTACAAGCATGGTAATCTCGACAGAGGCTTCAGCTTGTGCTTTGTTTGTGGTGGGAGACAGGAAACATAAACGAGTCAAAAATCAGCAGATGGGGGGGCCCTATTATTTGGTTAAATCCTCTGCAATGTCTGATCACCAGCTGGCAAACAGAAGAGTACGACTTCCTGAAGGTGACTTTTCAAACTAAGATGCAACAAGCAGACCGGTGAGGGTGTTTAATACTCCAATATTTTTCATGGAAATACGATCTCAAATCCTGTGATGGTCTCAACCATTGGGTGAGGTGTTCCCCTAATTGCTAGGAAAGGTCTACATGGAAGCAATGAGACATTAAATACCATCTGTTCAGACCTTAACAGGGGTGAGCCAGCATTAACTGCCATGAAATGGAGTATTTGCCCTATGACTAGTGTTACCGTACAAAAAACACTCCCTTTCTTTACCTTCCCCTGTCCACTCTTACTTACGCTTTTCTCCAGTGCCTTGGCCATCTCCAGCTGAAACTGAAGAATTGTGATTCAGGCTGTGACTGGTGAAGATGCACCCATCAGGGAGCACGGCAGAAAGATCGCAGGGCACGGCACCCACCTGGGCACTGTACCCCGAAAGTCTGAGAGGAAACAGCCAATACTTTGCTGCCTCTGCAAGAAGGTTAAAATGTTTTGGTTTTGTTTCTTTCACATATTAATACTGCATTTCAAGCTGCTAAAATTTACAACATTTTTTATTGAAATGTTAAATGAGTGACATGGAAAGATCCTAAGAAAGTGTTTATTTCTCTGTATAGTTATGTCATATGAGTTTGTGTTACTCGATCATAAGTCTTTCTAAATGCAATTTATGCACTGTGAGTACTTAAAGCTTATTATAACCATTTCTTTCACTTATGCAAGACTGTTCAATACTACATCTGCATACATGTATCCTAATAGCTTCATCTACTGATCTTTGTAAGTTTTTTTTGCGTGCTAGCATTGTGAGACACACACAAAAGATTTGTTGTTGATTATACATATAATCTCTTTAAGTCAACTCTTCTGTTGTAAAGAGGTTCTATAGCAAAACATGTTTTGAACTCTTTTTCTTCAGGCACTAATTTTCCTTTCAGTTTATGACAAGGTTTTTAAATTATATTGTATCAACCATTTCCTTATCTGTGTTCTGAGATTTTTTTTTTAAAAATTGGTTCTCTCTCTCTCAAAAAAAAAAAAAAGTGTTCCTTTTTTCTAAAGTGACACATGCATACACACTCTTTTAATTTTAATGAGTAACTGAACAATATAGGTCAGGTGCAGAGCCGAAACAAATTTTACAGAGAAACGCTTTTCTCTCTATCCAGAATGAGAGCAGCCATCTGAGGCCATTCCTTTTTGCCAAGCAAAAATTATAAAAGCTGAAGAAATCTGGGAAATAAAGGAAAATCCAACAGAAATTATGATTTAGAGCAAGCCAAAACTCATAATTAAAAAAAAAAAAATCCATTTCAAGTAAGGACAAAGGAACGGGTGGGTGCTTTTAAAGACCAGTAAACAAGTTCTGGTTAAGAGAGCTATGACAAGCGATGGGTGCGCAGAAGGCTGTGCTCAAGGTGCAATTGCTGTGTCCTATTTCTGCAACAGAGCAAGACGTAAGACAGGGACTAGGGCTGACTTAGGCCACGCATGAGGGCATGGGGACAATGACAGAAGAGCCTACTGGAAAGGAGCACAGATATATACAATCTGGAGGTAAGTGGGACTGTAGGGAAGGTTAGAAGGAAAAAATAAAAATCATTACTAACAGAAATGTAATGTGGCAGGAGAGAAAACAAATTGGTCTGGGTGCTTGCAAATTCTGACTGCAGTGACCTAAGGGTAAAACCCTCAGTGTCCTTAATGACCTGCAGACTAGCCGGGACAGAGTCTGCTCCGAGTATCAGCTGTGAGATGCTGCGCACTGTGCCCGAGTTAATTGGTGGATGGAGGATTAGGGATTTCAGTAAACGTGTAGCTGTTCCTTATTGTGAGGAGTTGAGACACACTGAAATTTAAACCTTCATTTCTCCTTCTGTGTGTATGCAGTGTGATGTGCTGTTCTGTGTAAAGTATGCAAATTCATGACATTCTTGCCACTTAATTTTGAGATTTTGCAATGTTTCATCCCTATCTTTCAGAACATTTAATTATGTCTATCAGTTACCAAAGAGGGCTATTTAGGATTATTCAATATGTTATGATATTATTAGATATGTTTTTGAATACATGAGCATAGTTTTCATTTTGTAAGTTTGATTTGTCAGATGACAGGAAAAAACAGTGCAGAAGGGGAACAATACTAGTTCTACCTCAATATAGCTCATATTGCTGAACGAATTACCCACCTCTTGTAAATGAACAATTTAGAAAAACTGAGTATCACTAAAAAAGCCTTGCAGCATGAGGAGGTTGTGATTATAAGAGTATTCTATGTAGCAGGGAACTTCTATTTATGCACCAAAAATAAGGGGAGAGTTTGAAAATGAAAGAGAGTAATTAAAATAGGACCAGATAGGTTCAGCCACTGCACAATACAGTGTTGCTTTTTATAATGACCAAACCAAAGGGATCTCTTTAAATAAGAGCGGAATTAGATTATGGGTATTCATGGGGCAGTCTTCAGCTGCCATCTGAGAAGCCCTGGGCACTCCAGGACACTCGCACTGTGCTGAGGGAACAGGCAGAGGCTGGACCAAGATCCCAAACATCTCTAGGCTTAACACCAAGTTCTGGATTCCCAGTCTGCGCTGACTGCTGATGGATGGATATTTGCAGAGGCTGAACAATAGCATCTTTATAAAATAAATGATAAATAAAAATGTGATTCTTACTCTTTGTGGATTCTTCAACTCAGAATTAAAATTCTCGTGTCATTTCCTCTTGTATAGATTCTACTTCTACCACAGTCAGTGATGTTATACCACTATATAAAGACATCTTTTACAATTGTATTTTACAAGGCAACTGAGTGCTGGCGTTAATGTGCAAAGCCCCTTGATAACAGTAGAGACATTTTCCTCCAGAATATTGAATATTCATTTGTACATGTGCATTTTCCTGGAAACTTCTCCCTAAGAACTTTTATATTAATGCTCTCTTCTGAACTCCAAGTGTACACTTTTTACATGAACTACTGTATACATTACATATGAAGGCATACAAAATGTAAATCCTCATCCTATGAACAAGTGTTCTGTGAGTGATATGCTAGGACTTGAGCTAGTCTACACTGAGACAGAGCAGAATCCTATCAGAAGGTGAAGCAGAATAGGTTCTGCAGAGTGGAGTAATTTCCACCAAATCTGCTGCCACATCTTTTTCACACTATGTCACTTATAGCTATACATGGAATTTCACCTCACCAAATAACTCCCTCATCATGAGAAACACTATTTCATTCCAGAAACATTCCAGCACATTAAAGAACAGGACTGAAACTTCACTGAAGATGCTTCCAAATTTGTCTTTGTATTCCATTGCTTCACCATGTTGGTTTTCTAATGATTGTCATGATATTTTATTTTACAGCATGTGAAATAAAGAGGTTTCAGTCTCCTTAATCCTATCTCACATATTTAGACAAGTATTCTTTTATTCACTGAGCAGTTAAATAGGGCGTTAGTTTTCTGCAGGCACTTCATAATGTATTGGCATTTGAATGCTAAATATTCATTAGATTATTTGTAACAATATCGGATAAATATTAGCAGACATTGCATCAAACCAAGGGTTTATAGGGCCTGGAGCTCTTTTCAGATGACTCCAGAGAATACCTTTTGAAAGAGGATAAGAAATAAGACCAGTATAGAATGATAGGAACTCAAACTAGAGGTCACGTTCAGACCATTCTGCTACTAGTTAAATGATGAACAATTTATAACAGGACTTCAGTAATACCTAAGAGCAACGAGTTCCACAGTTTAATCATGGTCAAGTATTCTCTTCCTCTTTCTTTTAATTTGTAGCTTAGTAATTTTAGGTAACCTACAGTTCTGCTGTAAATTTTGAGAAATAATAAAAAAATATTATTTCTGTTGGATTATCAGCTAGTCTATAGCAACAAATCAAAACTGAGAATTGTAAATACTGAAGGTGCTTAACAGAGGTTTTTTGTGCTCTAAGTTTATCTGTGTCCCTTTCTCCTTTGCATTACCATATTATTTGCTATAAATTGACTCAGAAACTGCAGACAGAAAATGGATAAACAGCAAAAATTCAAGGATGAGGCTTCTCCCTCAACCATGAAACCACCACACATGCTGTTGATGCTACAGTCTTTTGAAAGGAATGGGCATGTTGCCACTACACCGAAGTTTCTGTAACCAGGATGCAGCTGTGAAATGAATGTCCAAGATGAAGGTATTGAAGTGCCTCAAGGGCCACTCTGAAGTAAAAGAGAAAAGTAAACTGTGAATCACCAGGAAAAGACAAAAAAAAAATAAAAAAATCCAGGTATGTTCATGCACAGGCACACACATTGATATTTCTCAAGGTGGATTGGTTTGATAAAAATTATGACCTTTTTTCCTCTACCCTGTTTTATTTTCCAGTACTAAAAATATTGCAAGTGCCTGAGGCGTAAGTCAGAGCAAACCTCCATTATCACTCCAGAGACTTGGCACTTTGCTCATTAGGCTCCTTAGGATCTAACTGAGTGACCTTGTTTGGTGGGAAGGCACAGATGGAGTCTGTCAGTAAATCTTGTTAATGTAACAAGTATTCCTACTGTTAGATGAGTTTTGCACCTCATATAAGCGTTTCTAACCCGAGTAAACAACCACCATTCCCTCCTACCAATGTCAGCCCCCTTATTTCATGCCACCAGGTACTTCAGCATTTGTTTTTGCTGTGAATTACCAAAAAAGAACATCTTGCTGTGAATGCAGGATGATCTTTCTCTCAAAGGCAGTCATGCACCTTGCTTCTAGAGAAAGTGGTGTTTGCTTTTAAATTTGGAAGTGTCACCTGATAAACACAACAGCTTTCTTCTGCTGTGAATCTTTTCCTGAGCTTAAAACATATTTTTATTGCAGTAGTGTAGACTTTTCCTAGATTCGTGCTCACTCAGTTGTACTATTTGATATAAATAGCTAATACATAAGGTAATAAATAAGGGGTATATTTGTGAAATAATTTTAAGTGGTTTAAAATAAGAGAGAACAAATAGTCCTGCTCACCTACACCTGCCCCTGCATGAAGGGCTGGCTCCAGTGGGGTCCCAGTAACATCACCTGATGGCTTAAATTGCTTAAACAGCAGAGAGAGAACAGACAGAAGCCACACTGCTTTTACTTCTGCCTCCACCCCTTATCCCTAAAAGCCAGCAAGGTTCTGTGTTACAAACTGCCATCACTATTTACAGGCTTACTAGGGGCTATGGTTTATAGTGTCTGGGTGTTCGGTTTTAAATACGTTAATTTACTTTCTTCTATGCAGATTTCTGGCAAGTTCTTGTTGCTTGCAATGTTCAAACACTTTTTTATTAGTTAAAACTTCTCTTTGCTACTTGCTACTGTAGGGATTATAAAAAGAAATTAAATTTAGGACACCAAAGATCACCACAGGCAGAGGAATAAAACCTCCCTGCAAGCTTAATTAAAAAGAGAAGATGGCCTGATAACAGATAATATGTTGTTAACTAAGCACCAAAGTAGGAACAGGAGTGCAGAAAAGGACAGACTGTCATTATTAACATCTTTAAGTTGCATGGAAACTGATGTCCAGATCCTGCTACCTCAAGAATGGTAAAGGCTTCTTGGGATCTGATGGGAAAGAAATCAAGCAGAGTATGTTAAACAGATAAATGGGACGGAGGAAGCTATGCTAGGCAGAAATATGTTGGAAACATTTGTTTTGAAGCATAATCCTGGCAAACTGTTCTCCACATTGCTCTTATTGGTAAGGTTTGAATAGCACTGGTTTATCTTGATCTTGGCTTCTTGAGCTTTAGACAAGAAGTGAAATTATGACCTAGTATGATCTGTGACTCCAGAGATAAGTGTCATTTTCCTCCATCTGCGGTAAGAGGTTAAAAAGACACATAATTGCTGTTGCTATTTATCTTCCTATGTAAAAGGAGGATTATTTCATTCCTTCCTTCCTTTGTTTTATACTAGGGGCCTGACCTGGCAAAGGCTCATCCATTTGAAGCTACTTTGTAGCATAAGAAAGAAATACATCTGGTTTTCAACAATATGACTTTGGATTATTCCTTTGGTAAAATTGTCCCTCACTATGTGTATGTAGATACTCTGGAAGACCGGCCTTCTAAACAACACTGTAGACTTAACAGAAAGCATATTCTGCTAATCACAAGCTCTGTAAATAAAATAGTAATAAAAAATCTTTGAAGAAAGTATTTTAACTTTACCCTTTCCTTCAGCGAGCTCTAATTAGGACTTGCATAACATGTGAATACCTTTCAAAGACACAAGCTGTTATCTGTGGCAATTTTGCACACTGTAGTTATAAAACAGAAACAATGCAGTTCTCATAAATTAGCCTTATTATTTCTGAGATTGATAGGTTAGGATTATCTTGCCCTTCCTTTCACTTGTTCCTGTTCACTCAAGCTATTTTCTTGTTACAGTGGCTCTGTATTGTAGCGATCAGGGTATTCCAGGTGTCCTGTCCTACATTACTATTACTGTAGGTGCCTGCAGTAATGAAATAGCAAGCCTTAGCAATTCTCTTTTGTAATGGTTTGTTCTCATAGTTAATTGACATAGCCATGGAAGTAGAGCCTTAGATTGCTTCCGCATCACTGCGGACACACTTTCGGAGAAAATATTCTGGTCCTAGGAAAATACCATTCACTTCAACCAAGAGGCCCTGCAATGAAAGCCTGAGGCAGCTGGAAGAAGTGGAGCCTGAAATTCAGATTGCCCTCATTTTATCAAAGCAAAATTACCTTTTTCCCCAGGTAATTTATAAGATATTTCCATTACTAGTTGATTTTAGCCAGTTCTTCCTAAACCTTCCAGATTTTTTGGTGAGATGTTGTCTTTCACTATATTCAAATGCAGTTCGCCCTTATAGAAATTCTCTATTTGTACCATCATATTATTGCATTTCTAGCTAACCTGCTAAATTTAAAAATGAAAAGATATTCAGCAATGCGTAAACTATTCTGAGACTGAAAACTTTGATGCAAGGACTATACTTTTCACTCCATGTTAAGTTTCTATTTTGAGCCACACTTGGCAAATACTTTAATAATTGAAATGTTAGTTTCGCAAACACCAGAGCAAGTTCACCATTGATTACAGTCACCTAGAATCGTCCTGGAGCAATATTTCACTTCACAAGGCTAGATTTGCCACTAAAAATATAAACTTATTTGCTGTTGATTTGTTGAAATAACTGTGCTTCCTTCTATAGGTTGGGATTATGACTATTTTATTTCACATCAGTGTTTTGTGGATGAAGAAATATCCATAAGGTGCTTTCAGATGATTAAAAATACTGCTGGGGAAATGTAAACAGTTATCATGGCTTCATAAATTTAACAGTCATTGTTTCCCTTCTTACATATCATTGTCAACAGCCTTAAAGCAAGCTCTGAAAGCAAAGGCTATGAGTTGTTACTTTGACAGGTTTCTGATTTCATCTTAATCCATTCAAATCTACTGTAACACCATTAAAGTGTATGGATAATTGAAAACTTTCCACTAAAACTATTTTTCTAAGTGGAGAAAAAAATAATTTTTACAAAATCAGTCCTCCTCCTTTAAAAAAACCCTCTGATTTTCATGCAAAATTTCAACATAAGTATTTTTCTCATTTAAAAAGTAGAAAAGGATCATTAAGACAAACTCTAATTTGTACTGGCCTACCTGAGACTGGATTCAGGTGTCCTTTGTCACACTTTTTATCTGAAAGAATCCAAATCAAGCACTTGGACCTACTTGTCAGTCTCTGCAGTGTGCATGTATGTGGTTTATATACATACATAAAGACATAAGATGACATATTTCAGGTTTATCACCTCAGAAAGAGAGAGAATTATGTGCAATAATCTGACAAAAGCACTTAGGTGATAATTAAACTCTGCAAATCTCAAATAGAACTAATATTATTTTTCCATAGTCTTACATGATACACAAAATAATCTTAATAGGAATCCAGAGCTTAATAGTGATTGGCGTCAGCTCCAATGTCCTTGGTATGTGTCATGGCATGGATTATTGCTACAATCAATACAAAGCAATTTCCAATCAAGGGAAACAATTGTACATTGGTTTGTTCTGATCCATTTTCTGATAGGATTTCTACAGCCTCCCATGGATTTGCAGATGCTCAATTACAGTGTAATTGCACGACCCCTGTAGAGCAACGCCCAAGGAGTGTTAGTGGTACACGGTGACATTCAGAACGAAGCAAACATGGTGAAGCTTGCACTTCGCTTAGAAAGGGAAAACATACCACATGAAAATAAAGATGGCACATTAAGATACAGGTGTCACATATGTTCTTTTGTACAAAAACTCTAGAGTGTTTGTATGGCCCTAAAATGCCCACCCCACCATTAACTTATTGTAAGATATATAACAATACTCATTCAAAATTGTATGTTTCTTATTTACAGAAGTGGTGTAGTAGCTTATATAGCAAAGTGCCTGGAGAACTTCCTTGTTAAAACTAAGCAAACATCTTTTAGCAATGCTAGCCTACTAGACAAGATCACAAGTCACTGGGGAGACGGAGAGGCCCATTCAATCTTCTGTATTTTCCAGGTCTGGCTCTCAGCCTGTGCTTTTGGGCATTTTATCTTTCCAGTAGTCATTTTTTTATTGCTAGTACCTCAATTTCTGTTGATGCATCAGGGAATAAAGGCATTATATCAATGCATAGCAACAGCTTATATCAGGACAGATCAGAAAAGAAAGTGAAAGATATTGTTCCTCTTCAAAGGAGCAGGAGGAAGATAGGGAGGCCAAAGTCATTTCCCAGGGTTGAAATTTTCTATAAGATTGGAGATTGCCATCCTAATCTCATGAAAAGTGTGGTAGTGAACTCAGGTGCCAGGAGAGCTGCTTCAAGTCTCAGCTTAAAAGAGGTCACCCAGTTCCATGTTAGGACACAAATTCATATGCTTGGGATGTGTTGAGCTCTAGCTGGATACATCAGACAAATCTCCCTGCTCCTAAAAAAAAGCTACAAATTCTGAAATTAATTCTGAGGATTTTTCTAGTGAAATACTGTTTTTTTTCCTCCCCTATGATTTTCCTAATGATGTTTAACCAGTCTCATTTTCTACTATTAGTTAGAATTCCTGAACTTTGGAATAAACTGGTAAGAGTACTGGGTAAACCTAAAGCCATCATTAAAACGAAAGGACTCTGCAGTGAGCTCTAACTCATAGGAAATCTATCTGCCTGCCTTTTGGAGCAGCTGGAAGCTATTCTTCGCAGACGTGCTGGGGATGACACTCGCTTACGGATGTCTTGCCACTGGACTTTGCTACTATACAGTTGTCAGTAAATCACAATTTGTCAGCTCTCACTGAAAAGCCAAAATAGCTTCTTCCCACAGGCTCTCATTTTATACACTAAAAGAGAAACTTCAACTCTATAAAAATGACTCTTAAACAGGAGAAAAAATAGTTAGCATAGAATAATATTGCAATGCAGGAATGCAAAGACCAAGCAAACAATTAGCAGGTATACTCAGACCGTTTCCACTCAGAACTGAAGATAGAGTCTCATAACATTCATCTCTCAAGTCTGCAGGGATAATTCCAGGCTGGCTATGTCACCCCAACAGTGAACATTACTCCTTGCTATTCTGAGGTGTCCTGGCTACAAAGGGAGGTGATGGGCTCAAAAGAAGCAACCAGCAATTGACAAATCTAAACCAACTTCTGTAGTGACAAAAGTAGAACATTTTAGTCTGTCCAAAGTTTCACAAGCATTTTCTTAAATAAAATAATAATAATTAAAGAAAAAACTAAATGTAGGTTAGCTGTATTTGACATCTTAACTTCTAGGACCTGGATGGAAGTTGAGAACAGACTCCCACAGCTTCACACCAGCAAGATGCTGAGAGAGAATGTGAGAAGAGATAGGCTGGACAACAGGAATGTTCCAACATAATTGTGGGAAGTCAGCAGGAAAATCATGCCAATAAGCCTAATGCCAGAGTAAACTTTATTCATACAACAGATATGATATATTGATGCTGTAATGAAGCTGTACCTCTTATTCACAAAGCCCTTGGCTTTTTAATTCATAAAAGGGCACATATAGCACAGGCAGACAGGGTATGGCACGGGGCATTTGTAATTTAGGACAAAGATCCTGCAGGGTGAGATAGGAAACTTTTAATTTTAAATCCCAACAAGCCAACTTCTAATAGAGAATCTTCCAA
Source organism: Aramus guarauna (assembly GCA_013400195.1). Classification (NCBI taxonomy): domain Eukaryota; kingdom Metazoa; phylum Chordata; class Aves; order Gruiformes; family Aramidae; genus Aramus; species Aramus guarauna. The sequence continues at coordinate 509,403 of VXBL01001272.1, forward strand.
GAGTGCCAAATGTAAACCCAGTCATGAAAGTAGTCGGTCAACTAATAGTGTGTTAATTCCCATTTTACACATTTTTCTCCATAGCCCATAGTCTGGCAATAGTTGCTTAATCTTGGACAGACCTTGCAATGTTTTTGTTTTGTTCTGGTTTTGTTTTCTCATCATCAGTTGTATCTAAGTGCTGAGAGAAAACTATTTCTTTGTTGAACTTTCACTGTTGTATTTCTGGAAATGAAGAGTGGATTTAGTTCTTTTCCATTTATTATGCATATACTTTTTGGACAAATTAGTAACAGCTCAGTGTCATATATTATTCCTATGTAAGGGGTGGACAAACAGGTTCTTTTCTGAATTGTTTCTAGAACTTTTGTTGAAAAGGACAGCAACCTGCCAAAGGACAAGGGTGTCATTTAAATTCTCCTTATACCTGTTTCATTTCAGAATGTTTTTTGCAAAAAGAAAATATTGTGACAGTATTTGTTATCAATAATGTTGAACTGAGGTGAAAGGCAGTTGTCTTTGCAACAGAGCAATGCCTTAATGAGATCTTGATAAAATCCTAACTTTGGTGACGCATCAGTGTCCTCCTGAGTTGCCCTCAGAAGTTACCAATTTTAACTTTGCATAAGCACTAGAACTCTTATTTTCCTACAAAAGCAACCTTTAATTTTCATTAGTCTGAAGTGAAAAGTTTAGCTAGTGATAATATTCTTCCCTTGACACACACCCATTCCTCTAACTCAGAATATTTGATTAAGCATATGTATTAGATGGGATAATACATAATCTTTGCTTGATTTTAATTATCTTGGACTCTGATGCCAATGTCAGTGATGACAGATGCCAGTGGGAGTTCTGAGTACATGTACGGGGCAAGTCAAGGGTCTGACCGAGCACTCCATGATAATCTTGTGTTTAGTTTCTGAATTACTTTATCTTAATTACGTCTCCTAACAAATACCATGATATGGATGATCTTTATTTGAGAATATAGTTGAGACTCAATACATGTTTTTCCTCTAATAAGTAAAATTGTTTCTAAAACAAATGTATTAGCAATCTGAATACAAATTGATGCATTTTTTTCCAAAGTCATCTGCACAAAGGATATTAAGGGAAATTTTGGTAAAGCTACTACAACAGATTAAACAAATTCACATTGATATTAGAGTTATTTTTCCTTAGGGACTAGTACTCTTCAATAACATTTAGTAAAATAGAAACTGGCCAAAAGTAGCAATTCTACAGCAGCTGTCCTTTAGACCTCATCATATGCTACCAAACACACCTTTGTCCAGGGAATACTCCTCCTTTTTGTCACACATAATTGTATTGTGGAATTACAGGAACTGGGTTGGAGACAGAACTTCTACCCAGTTCCCAGGTCTGTTTCCTATGATGTTTCAAGTCAGGATCAATTAGTCCATTTCCTTCTGGCAGGATGTTGTGATAGTGTTATATCAAAAGGTCTGAAGAAAGTCCACTCATAATGCAACATTGACGATATGGTTGTAGACATTTCACTGCTCATTTGAAGACACTATTTGGATAATTTGCTATTCAGTTTTGAAAAAAAAAATAATGTAAATTTCTTACTACATTCATTTTAATGAATGTCTAAAAGCAATTATTGTAGCCTAAGTATCCAACAAATAATACATATAAAAATAGTGTATACATAAATAAAATAAGCCATTAGAGAGTTAAGAAAATCATTCCACCAGTCTATATCATCTTTTTCCAGACTAATGTCTTAAAAGAGAAGCATATACTTGTTTATGACAAGGCTTTTCTACTTGACCAGTAAGATCCTCCTATGTCCTAGGGGTAATTCATGCAATTAGAAGAAACAGGTGAAACACAAAAGACAGTAGGTAGGGGAGAGTCATCGACTGACAGGGAAAGAAGATGTAAAGTGTAGTTGTCGGTGCTCATTACTATCATAATGTCTAACATTGGTCTAACATAGACCATGGTTCTTCAAAACATTACCATAAGCCACATTTTAAGTACATAAGCCAATCCTTTTTACTTAGAAGGTGTATGTTTATTGCCTTCGTAGTTACTAAGATTGAAGCACACCCTTCAGATGCTTTCCTAAGTGAGATTACAGTGGGAAATGGTATATTCTAGAGCTTTTGCTTCAAGTATTTCCACTTCTGATTGTACTTCCACTTACGGTCTTAAGAAGCCATTATTATTCAGAAATAAATCCCTCCAGAGCTTTCTTGGAGGTTTTTTTATGATGAATATTATAGAAAGGCAGGTGTGTGCCATGTCACATTGTTGTGGAGACATTGTTGTCACTAACTGCAGTTAAAAACAAGGACTACATTCTCAGATATCACAAAAGACGACAATTTTCTTGGTATTTGGGCATAGCCCAGTTTAAAACTAGTAAAGTTATTTATGTAAAAAGCATTAAAATATTATAACGGAAACCAAACATACTTTCTCATATGAAACCTACTGAGCAAAACTGGGATTTAAACAAAATTTTAAATGACCTATATATGGAGTATGACATCTTCAGTGGTACTGACTACTTCCAGTCAGCTAAGTGGTATGGGAAATGCAGATAGAATCATGATATCTGCTGCATAACTGACAAAATATATACACTATGATTTATTTCTCCAGGTGTGAGCCCACATCCTCAGGTTGCAAATGCATCAAAACTTTTTAAAAATAGAAATTATAATGTGTCTCATGTATCTCCTCCTCAATCTACAACTAAATCAGTTTGATTAGCTGACATGCTTTTGCTTCTTTTCTCTTTGCTTGCAGTGTAGAAAAATGAGGAAGCGTAGCTTCTTTGTGGCATGGAAACAGCTGACAGAAGGGCTTTTTCTCCAACTTGACCTTGTTCCTAGAAATAGTCTGTTCCACAGTCACCTAGGGGACTAGCCCAGTGTCTCTTTCAGCCTCCAGTGTTTCTGTCTCCCATCAAGAACTGTGATCAGAGCTGAAAGATTGTAGCACAAGCAGCAAGGGACAATCCCAAACTATAGTTTGAATGTTGGGGCACATTCCTTGTGCAGGATGTTATACTAGAAGACCTGATGCAGAAAGTGGAAGACAGATTTGATGTGATTATAGCAAACCACATTGCTAAGCAGCCACTGACTTTCCATGAGGTGCATTCCTGTATTCCTAGTTAGATAAAATTATCATATCTATCTCTGGAATACAAATGTCTTAATGTAACTACATCTACCTCATCATGTTCAGGGGGGTGTGGGCTTTCCCCAAATTGGCATTAGCTTTATTATTTCCCATGTAAATGTTCAAGTTAAACCCAGCAAGCATGAACTTTCGATACCTACTCTGGGACTGTATACATACAACCCATAAAAATCTCCTCTTAAAATAGTATCTTGCATGGGTCAAATGGCACACTACATTCCTTTTCATCTATGGGTTAGAGGAGATGTGATTTGGCTACTTCCAATTCCAGAAACTTAGGTGAGATCCTAAGTTAGGAGTCATACAGCCAGTCCTGAATGCTGCCACTGACAAAAAAATAAAAATTGTGCTGTTTATACATGCTGAAAATAAACTTTGCAGTCATGTCTGGTGACTGAGAACCCACAGGACCTGTGCTATCAATTGCATTTGGACAAAGCAGAGGAACACTGCTTCCTGGTGATACAGAAGTCATTTACAGCCTCTGTCTGCAGCTGAACACAGAATCCAGGATTTTAGCTTTTTGCTGTCTGTAGGGAGCTGGTTCAAATCAGTCATCTTAGACCCAGACAGATCAAAGGTGTAAAAGTCTGCAGTCCTTTCCATCACTTTTAAGAAATTAGCCCCCTGAACCAGCAAAGAGTTAACATGCAGTGCTTCATGCATGTACGTAATTCCAGTGATTCCTTTTATTTTGTATGAACATCCTTAAACTTCCATACCTACATAAGTCTGGCCTTGGCATATCCATTTAGTACTCTGCCTTATGTTTCCCTAGTCTCTTCCTCCAGCTTTCACAGGCAAAGCACCATCTGACTCCCTGGCTTTTGCACAGCCACACTCATCAGATTGCTGAGTATATTAAAGTAAGTCTTCTGTTGTTGTAGCTGAGAATATGGTTTTTGTCTCTATAATGAAAGTCTCAAAGACAAAAGTTGATTTCTGAGTTTCAAATCATACTAGATACAGTAGGTAGGACAGAAGGTCACCCACTACTGATTAAAGAGAATAGGTTTTCTTCTACGTTATAATTCAATCCATTGTTCCTTGCCAGTTCTGCAGCTCCAGTTGGTAAGCCTGCTATTACCTGTTTTCCAACCCTTTTCTACCACCTGGAAGATATCCTTCTATCTACAGATAGGAATGTAAATACTTCTGTTAATGCCGTTATAAGAGTTTCTTATAACGGGGAAAATATTCTTATTAAAAATCTTGACATTAGATTTTGAATAATCAACCCATCAATTGCCCAGATAACAAGCTGATAGAAAGAAGCACGTACCTCAATAGTTTAAAATCATATCCTTGTCTTATCTTAATTAATGCATTAAGACCTACACACACAATTCACTATTTTCATAGGATATTGACAGTTGACCTCATTTCTCCATGGAATTTTTTAAATGTATCTATTGCGCTGCATCCAGTGTGAAATCTTACATTAAAGAAATCTATTACAGAAGAAACTCACATATTTTAATATCTCTCAAATAACTAGTCCTCAAGGTGTTTTGAGACATACAAAACACAGACAGAGACCATGAAGAAAACAAATTAATGGGGTACCAAAAGTAAAGTTATGCTAGTAGTAGTTACGACACTTTTCACCAATAAAAGGATATAAAGGCATCCTACATCTACATCCCCCTTGTTATTCTTTTATTTGTTTTCCTTTAGCCAGTGGCTTCTGTTTGGTCAGAATAGAAGTACACTATATACAACTGTTTCTGCTTTTTACTAATTTAAATCTGGTGAGGAGTCTAAAGTATTTTCTGTACTAAGCTGGTACAAACTTTTAATTACATGAGCAGTAAGAACACATTAATCTGGACATTTGCAATCCATTTAATTTCAGAGTTCGAATATCAGAAGTAAGAAAATTCTCTTGCAATAATTTATTGATTTTAATAGAGCAAGTCAGCAGTGATTTCTGCTTCAAAATGGCCATTCCGTTACCAAAAGTACTCATCTGACCATTAACCAAAGCAAACAAAAAAAGATACTTAATTTTCAGTAAGATGGCCTTTGTTTTGGTTTGTTGTTTTGGGGTGTTTTTTCCTAAGCTTATCCAATTGACACATGATCACAAAAAGTCTCAAATCTATTAAAGATAGTAATATCTTCCACACAGACAGTTGGGAAATCTTCCAAGTACTCTCTGGCACTAATAGTAGTAAAGACATGAGGGATTTTTCCACTCTGCCTAGACTTCTTTCATCTGAATCAGAAAATTTGGTGTAGAAGGGGCCAGCACATACACTGACAATATGAATAAATCAACCTCACTCGTGAAGCTTCTTGTAAGGCACAGGTGGGAGCAGAACCTGCTCCTTACATGGTCAGTACAGGCTCTAGCTTGACTTCACAGAGAACTTCAGCCTGTGGGTCTCACCCTGCAAGCTGAGCATCGTTCTTTCATGCTTTAAAGCTTTTCTGAACTGTTATTTGCTGGACAGGCTGAGTTTGTTTATATAAAGTGGGCTAACTCATGGCCTACCTGCTCATCAAGTTTCTGATTTTGTGAAAGTCAACTTCTTTTCCATCTGTCTCTAGGGGCTGCATTGGTGCTTTGTGTTGTCTTTCATGCTTCACAGAGGGACGCTTTTTAACATGGCCAATAACCTAAAGGCTGGCTCAAAATTTGCATTTTTCTGTGAAGCATGAAGAGCAGCAGGGAAGAGCAAAGCACCTATGGTACCTGGGGAAAACCTGGCAGGTGGTGAGAAGCCAAATCCTCTGTACACTAAAGTTAAATATCTCAGCTGGAGTAAAAGGACAGATGGAGTAAGACAGAAAAGGAGCAGTAATGTTCTGTAGGATTGAAGGTTAGGAAACAGTGATACAGATTTTAGCGAGCAGTGATGTGACATCAGGCAATGGACACATGGCAACATTTTAAAGCTGTATCCTCACTCAAACAAAAAAGGTGGTGCAACTATCTCAATTTTGAATTATGGCAGTTTTCACACCTAGTATAGCAAGTTAGAGTAAAAGAGGAAGCAATCAATAATGGCCAATCTCATCTAATCACATGAATTGAAAAGAGTTCCTTAATCTACTGGGCATCAAGATTTTACTCTGAGGTGCTCATTTTGGTATTAAAATCAAATATTGTTTTTATATTAAAAATGACAACACCAAAATTTGGACAAAAGGCAGATGGAATTAAACACTAAGTTGTACTTCACTTCTGAAGGGGGATCCCCAACAACTAAATAGACTGTGCTAGAAACATCTGCAGGGTGACAGGCCATACCCTTTTATGTCCTGTCAGTTGTAGATGGTGAGAAAACCATCACCCTCTCCTCATACTGATGCCAGACTAAGTTGTATTATCATGTACATTGCTACCTGAGAACGAGGGTGGTCAAAAAACATAGAAAGACTCACTAATCTACTCATTGGCAATATGGTATTGGCTACTGTAGGTAAGCAAGATTAATTATAAATCAACATAAATGAAGATGTCATGAGTCAGCTGTTTCTACAGGAGAGAGAAAGGGCTAATATTGAAAACCATAAGCCATTAGGAAAATAGACAGTAATGACTGAAATGTGAAGTATTAGTTAGCAGCAACCCAAAGGAGAGAGGCGTTGATGGAGAAGAAAGATCTGGTTCACAGCCAGTAGCAACTCTGGAGACGGATATACTAACATAAGGAGATGATGCTGTATTTTATAGCCAGAGACTACCTAAGTGACACGGGAAAGCTTCTTATACCAGGGAATGCTGCTGATCACATTGATCACTTGTAACTTTTGATAGGCTTTAGTCGTGTCCAAGAGGATTTAGGGACCTGTCACACACATAAACTGAAATGTCTGGAAGGCGGAAAACAGTAAAAACTCCGTTCTGCTTACAACAATCAGATGTGCATGTGGCACAGACTACTTCCAAGGTGGGGAAATGAGGCAGCTGCAGTCCAGTGGCATAGGAGGTGCTATGGATGAGAGACACGCTAAAATTCTGGAAGTTAGTCCTTCTCCCTGACCCTCTACAGTGTAAGGTGCTAAGCAATGAAGAGGGTTATCAAATTAGGGAGAAGTCCTTAAGCTTGAGGGATTGCAACCACATACGGACAAAAACAAAACTGAAGATTTTTCCTGTAATGTTTCATATCAACCAGCAATAATGTGTTACACAAGGGAAAAAGAAGAGAGTATGTATTTCAGCCAACACTTTGTCCTCCATATTAATTGTAAAAGCCTCTCCCAAATGATTTGCTCTTTAAAGCGTACTCATATTTTCATGCAATTCACCATACACTCTTCAAATTGCTCTTGCTGCTCTCTTCTTCAACAGCTTCCTGAACACTTAATCTTGACTCTTGACATTTAAGAATCAGTTTTGCTTCAGAAACATGCTAAATCCACCACACTAATCTCCATCTTTCCCACTTACTCTCCAGATGGGCCATGGAAATGTTTTCTCTATGTTTTTTTGTCTTGCCTTTTCTCTTTTTTAAGCTTCCCTCTCTAAGAGAAAACTAACAAGTTTTTGCCTGAAAAAATTCCCTTTTCTCCCAATTTTCAATTCCCCAAAAGTGCCAGATACAATCTTTTAAAACTGCATTTATTTTTCACTGTCATGGAGCTACTCCCCAAAGTTGCTGTTCATCTGCATCTGAACCCTCCACATTTTTTATGGCGTTTCCTCTCAGCTTTTAGAAGTCTGGGTGCTTTTTCATAATGTCCTCATTATTATCTAAATTTCTCAGACACATTCTGTGATTCCTCCTCCAGCAAGTGCTGAAAGTGGGAAGAGAGAAAAAGAAAAGGCCAGTGCAGCTGTTCCAGTCTCCAACCTCCCCCTTCCCCTGGTGATATTCACACCTCCCTCTCTTCAGAGAGGAGACTTTCAAGTCTGCTTTTTTCCAAAATACCATCAGATGGTTGCTTATTCCCCAAAAAAGCTCTGCGGAGAATCCTATGGGATACACTGCAATAGCAAATTTATCTATTCTGGGGTCTAGAAAAAGTTTTCTCTTCCTTTGAATACTGTTGAAGACACACATCTATGACAAATACACGCAAACTGCAATGACTGAAGCTGCTAGAGGTCAGGCAGACTTGTATCCTGAGTTTCAGATAGCAGGAATCAAGACCAGAACAAAATTTTGCACCACCATCTTTCAGGATGTTTTGGTTTCAATCCATGTCTAAATACAAACTTGGACTTGTTCAATTTCTATTTTCAAACAATAAATCCTCATGACCCACTTCACTACTCTTTCAACTTGTATAGCCAATCATCAGGGCAAAATAATAATAAAAAAAAAGTAAAAAAATTACCTTTCAAAACTTTCAAATATTAAGATGCCTACTACTTAAGCTGATGCCCAATTAGGTTGGTTTTAATGCTATGATGCTATATTTATTGACACGCACATGTGCCTACATGTACATCTATGCATACATGTTTGTATAAATATAACTATACACGCAAACACTCTATACAGGTACAATAAGAGTACTCAGAAGGCACTAGGTATTTACTGTTCTTTCCCAAGCAGTACCTGGTTGAAATAGAATATTAAGGTGTGTTAGAGTCAACAAAGAGCAGGGGAAGCTCCATTTTATGTTGAGGAAGGATTTGTTCCTCTTTTGTTCCTGTTTATTTGGTTTCTCATGTGAGCTATTATTATTTGGCAGCTTATCTTGATCCTGCCTGAAAACAAGCAAAACTTGTGAAAATGAAAACAAACAAAAAATTCTCCACAAGTTTAAACACATTTGGTTATTTGTGCTGTGTTGGCTGAGCCAAGTAATTTTTAATTTTGCCAGTGTTTGCAGGCCTAGTTCTATATTCATGTTTTGAAAATACTATTAAGAAAAACAATTCACTGGCTGTGAACATTTCATCAAAATCTTTGGTTTCAGAAGCAGTGCATGCCCAGAACTTTATTCACTCCAGCAGGAGCTGGGAAAGGATCAGATTCCAAACTACCAGCTGAAAAACTAATATATGAACTAGGTACACATACCATATTATCAAAGAAATATCTGTGTTTAATTTTTAACATTTTAACTAATTTTATTTTTACAATATTGTGGATGAATAAAAGCAGTTAATATTGTATTTTGTACAAAGGCCCCTGTCTATTGGACGTGCACATGGGGAAAGTGCAAAAGCTGGGGTGATATTTCTGGCATTCATTTTGGAACTGCTGTGAACAGTGCAAGGAAATAAGTGTTTCCACTGTACATACAGCTTAGGAAAAACAGGAAGGTCACTTTTTATAGAAAAACTCTATAAAGGATGTACGTCCTTCTGTAGCTCCTCTGCTTTAGGTATAACACAGTTTGTTGCCATGTTAACTGCTCCACTGCCAACGAGGCTAAAAGGGAGGGACTCCTTCCGTTACCTGTTCTGGTTAACCAGTAGTATCTTCGTACTGAAAAACTATGTGCCCAGAGCCAGCGAATCCCCTCATGGTACACCCTAGGCTTCAGAATATAACTTTGGACTGAGCATAGGCTATGGTATAAATAAATTATCCTGCCCTTTAAGATACAGAAAAACTTAACTGCTTGTGAGTAGCAACCAGTGTGGCTATTTCCCCCATTGCTTTATGCAATTTAATCACCTGGAATTAGCGCTTGCAAATTACTGCAAAGCAGGCAGGAAAGCTCCTTGGTTTCCGCAGACCAGGTAGTAGCTGTAGCTCTTCAGCTGTGTGCAGCATAGCTGAATCCACTCTAAACAGCAGTTACTACTTCTTTTACAAACAGAGCTAGAGAGAGCCGGCTTCTATGCACACTCACAGGCCACTCCTCTCTCCAGATCACTGGTTATGGTTACTCATAACAGCATGGTGCTGCAACTAAAACAGTAAACCATGATGGTCTATCTTTGTAGCAGATATTTGTCTCAATCTGTCTCTGAAACACAGCTAATATCCAGCTACCTGCCAGGACTCTGACGAAGCACAAACAACATAACTACTGTGATTGCTTTTACACAACCGCACTTAGTGTATTCCCAATCTAAACAAAGAGCAGCCCAAAAAAACCTTTTGGGATGCTCCTCACCTTCAAGACAGGCAGCGTGGTGCTGGGACAGCCACTTCAGATTTAGCACATATACAGCTGAAAAGGGTAAGAAAGAGAAGCCCAAGATCACCTTGCATTTGCCTAACGAAGCATTTGCTAAAAAATTACCAGGGGATAAGGCTTCATAAAAGAACATAGCTCTGCATCTATTCTCCTACAGCCTTTGGAAATTAGTAAAAGATATATTATCATATAAAGAAACAAAAAAGACTTCTTAATTTCCCATTCTCCCTGACATCAACTAAAGTAAAAATCCCTTACTATTGCCACAGCTGAAATTTGCCCTCTCACTGCTAAGTAAATATACAATATTGCCTGTTTCCTGAGATCAAAGTCTGCTGTAGGCCACCATTGTACACTATTTGAAAGCCTACAAGTAAATGTAATGAGTAGCCTGCATCTCCCCCTTCCCATCAAACCCTCTCAAATGGAAGAAATTGAAGAACATGGCATATCCTCATTAAATAAAGTTGCAAAGCTCAGGGATTGACTCAAATCTACCTTCTCCTCCTTGTGCTGCATCTACCACAGCAGCTTTCTTTGAAGTAAAAAGGCAAGCAAACAAGCCCAGCTGTTGTCAGTGCTCTTTATGAGTCACTGAGCAGCAGATGCTGAAAGAGCTGTGTTTCTAAATGCAACACCTGCTGCTGAACCTGAATTTCCAAGCCATAGCATTACACACATACAAAAAGATCAACTGAGTAGGTATGTACCTTTAATAGCCACTCTGAGAATAAAATCAAAGGGAGACTGTCAGCAGGTAATTGTGACTGAAAGCTCCAGAGCCACCACAAAATTTGCAGTAGTTGAATGGCATAGAATTTCTTCAAAAAGCATTAAGAATTTGAATTATTTCACTTATTTTCTTTTATACATTGTTAGACAAACACTTTCAAGACCACCCTAACTTTTTTTGCATGTACCTGTATGTGGATACTGCCACAAGAGACTCCAAATCCAGTGCTGTTGTAGCTAGATGGTTCAGAAAATGCTTTTATTTGTTACAAAAGCAGCATATAAAAGAATTACTTCCCTTATTTATGTACACAACTGTTTACATGGCCATTGTGTCAAACTGCTCACTGAACAGATTCAGGGTAAAACCAAGTATTTCTCTACCTTTCCTTTTGGAAGGAAAGAGGGAAAGGAAAGATTATTTCTAAACTGGAATCAATTTATTTGTCTGGCATACCGTGCAGTATCCCCACTTACTGTATTAAACGATGTCGAAGTCATCAAATTTCAGTCCCTGGCAGAAGAAGCAAATAGCCAGCATAGGCACTGCTTAAAGGGGCTCAGGTTCAAAGCAGATGGCTTATAACACTATGGCCCCAGTTGCACAGACTCATGACTGTGTATCACCACTGCAAACAAATCCTGGCAGCTCTACACATCCAGTGGCTGCTGAACAGAAAGTATTACACAATAGCTAACACAACGTGTCACTACAGCTCAGGAAACAAGCTCAGCTCAAACAAAATACTCTTAATTCTTGGAAAGATGGTTCCTTGTGATCAAAGTAGAAGACAGTGCAGTGACACAGCTAAATCTGCTCACCACCTTTCAATACTGTGGTCAGCCTGCATCTCCTTTTTTCTAAAAGTATTTTCCCCCCAAAACTTATTCATCCCCTTCATTTCTGCCTGAGCTTACAAAACCAAGCAGTTCCTAATCTCCACTTTGATCTGAATTTCTGTGAGAGTGACCATTGATTTTCATTTATGCTCACAGCTTCTCAGAGGAGCATGGTCTCCCACTTTAATAGCTGCAATCAGTGGATAACCTGCTCTGTAAGCACCATGGCATGCTCGCAGTCATGCTGCATCTCACAGATGCCCTATGCTGGATTTATTTGTGGTGGTCTAAGGTGCTATCCCTCTGCACCTTGCTGCCTTCTGCCGAAGGTTAGCTTAAGCTACCAGTGAGCAGGATATGCCCTGCGAGGGCCGAAGGTCCTGCCCTTGCTTGGGAGCACTTGCTCCCATGCACCTCTGCAAGGAGGTTTCTAGCAGAGTGGTGTGGAAATGCCTTTCAACAGCTCCAGGCGAAGAGATCAGACCCTCACAGCCCTCAGCACAGTGCCGAGTGGAAGTGGAGGCAACATGTGCTCCCAGGCAGTGCCGTCGTGCGAGTACGGACAGGCAATGCTGAGTCTGCTCTTGAGAGTGACATCAGGGCAGCCTTCAAGAAGCAGCATAAGCACAGCCCGAAGCTCTTACAAATATGCCTATGGTTATGTTTTTGATGGTTTGGGGCCACCAGTTGGTAATAGTCCTTGGAAACCTGATGGAAACAATTTTTTACCAGAATATTCAATTTTGCTATTCAATTTGCCATCTAAATCATATACGTGACGAACTGCCCAGAGTACTGTGGAGTACACTTGTTAATGATTTTGATAAAAAATGAGCAGAAAAAAGTGATAAATCCCTTGTCTTTATTGTTCCAGAGTATTTTGTAGCTATTTACATCTGTGTGATATATGTGGCAAACAATGCTAAAGGTAAGGATCTCTTTGTGCAGGTGATTCAGTGTCAGCTCTGATCCATATCTGCTAACGGGGGGGTGGGATGTGTGTGTGATTAAATGGTAGAGGCATAAGGGGAACACATGTACACTTGTACTTATGCATACATGCATCTGCAAGCAAACATGTAGAAAAAAAACCTAAGATAAACATTTTTGCTGTGTCTGAATATACTGCATTAACTATGCAAGCCCAGATTCTCAGCCTGTGTAAGGTGTCATTGTAAAACTGAAGTCAAGCAGAATGTACAGAATTTAGCAAAATTTGTCTTATTTTCTCAGTTCTGCATGCTGGAGAAACCATAACATTAATCACATTTGTCTCCTGAGTGGTGGATTTCAACTTTTAATATTACACTTAATGCAGAAACATACCAATAATTGTAGTATACCCACACTTACCTTTACACTGTCTGAAAGATTTTTAATATGTGTCCTGACATAATAACTGCATCGGTTGTTTGGGGTTTTTTTGAGGATCTGCTGGCAAGCTATACCTCATGACCAATGTAAAGAATCTGACTCAAATATTTTTGTGGGAATATGTCCTTAGTTCTGAGTGCATTGCTTATAGTGATTTTCTTCCAACTGATTTACTAATTCTATCCTGTTATTCCATAAATTCATTTTACTAATTTCTCTTAGCGAGATTTTATTGTGTTGCCTACTTACCTTGCAGTGGCAAAAAACAGTACTAGGATCACCTGAGGTACCAGTTAAAGCTTTGTGAAAGGCTAAAGTATGACAGTGCTTGTGGGGAAATGTTACTGAATAGAAGACTGGTAATTAATATGCTGACTTGATATAATTGTTCAGCTCTCCTGTGAACCTTGAACTTCGATGGTCCACTGATTCATCATTCTAAGAAATTATATTACAGGTTAGGAAGCATACCAGGACTAGTCTTAATTTAATATGATCTTTGATGCACTCTTGTCTTAGGGAATTTTAATGCACTAGATCAAACTGGTCTCTATGGTAACCACAAGGCTTACCCACCAGTAACTATGGTCCATTCCAGTCAGTGTCTGCTCAGGCACCTACACTGACAAACTGAAAGAAGTTGTTCCTACGTGAAAACAACAGCAGCAACAAAATCCCCTGTCTCATTGCTGTGCAGCTGTATTCTTCAATTCCCTTTAAAAATCATGTTCCCTCCACATTTGATAAATTATTCCTCCCTTGCTTGAGTCAACCTTTAAAAAAACCATGAAACAATTAATTTGCTAAAAACAAACATAAGTTATCTTTTCTGCTTCTGTAAGCAGAGAAAAATCAGATGTCATGGATCTGATCTGGAGGCAGCTGGAGAGACAGCAGTTTTAAGCACTTTCTCTGGCCTCTAAAAAGACATTTTTGAAAGCTAGACAGAATGTTTATGGCATGTTCATAAGCATGGATGTCTATTCAAGTCTTAAGTCTTGCAGAATTGCTAAAACATAAATTAAATTCGGCCTTTTTAATTTATACATTCTAAAGGGGAAAGATGGGAATTTTAAGTGAAGAGATTGGTTTACACAAAAGGTTTAGTAACTGAACCCACCCTCTTGTTCAGTTTTTGCTCAGAGGATCTAAAGTTACATGCCAGCTCCGGTGACCCAAGATGACTTCTATGCTCTCAAGTTCAGTCACATTTCTCCCCACAGCCCTTCATGTATCAGCTCTTTTCCCCTGTGCCCTGATTGCCACACTGCAGACCCTCAAACCCACGGGCTGGGGAGAAATAAATTGAAATGGCAGGAAACTTGGTATTTCCTCCCTGACTCTAAGGTGACTTTGCTGCTATTAGAAGAGAACTTTGGGAGCTAAAATTTGGATGTACTGTCTCTTATAGCCTCCTCTCCTGGGTATGTCTGGGTCATTTCTATTGCTGCTGGGAAAAAACCAAACTGTAAAGAGTTCAGATATTTCTATGAAAATCAGTGGTAAATTCAATAGCAGCAGATGAATGCGCACACATTCTGCATTCATCAGTAAGCCCCACACATTCACAACCTAAAGTGTGGACACATGAAGCTGCACTGCATTATGTTTCAGAGTTTGAGAGTCATTGCGTCTGACTCCCCAGTTTCTTTCCAGGTTTGTTTGAAACAAACTGCATATTCTTCAATAATTTACTTTTTTTTAAACCTGGTCCATGCAACTCTCTAAATGATGATGCAGTAAGAGGACAGTTTTTAAGAGAAATTCATCAGCTATCTTGGGTAAGCTCATTACCTTTATGTTTTAAGAGCATTTTGGTGTTTCTAAACACAACGGAGACATTAAAATCTTTGGCAAATGTAATAATCCAAAGCAATTGTTTGTACAGACATTTCATGAACTCTCAGTTTTCTAACATGTCTCAGCTTATGGAGAGATTGCACATTGTTACAAAGGTGACAGTGCCAATGTGGCTTTTTCCAAAGCATCCTGTCACCCTTTTTGTCAATTTTAAGGACATATGGGCCTTGGAGTGGCTGCATATGTCTGAATGGGAATGTGCATCTCCACTGTGGCAGCTATAAGGATATCCGATAGATTTTGTTCTCAGTTGCTTAAAAATATGTGTACACAAACAGAAGCTCATGGTGGTGAGCTAATTTCAACTTCTGTTATGATGCTGCTAGCACTTTTTCATAAAAAGCTTATTTTTAATTTCCAAAATCACAGGCTGTGATAAATTATGTCCCCACCAGTGTTTACACACACCACCATGGTCCCACGACTGCACTAGGTACCCCTGAATCCTGACAGCTGCTGACTTCCCATGGCCTTGATGTATATCCCATGGTGGCATCAGAAAACAAAAGCCAGCAACCTGTCATGTAAACTCCTCCCCTGGTTCAGCCATGCCCTGTGTCCCTCAGGAGTCTCCAGTGAGAGCATCAAGAGGATCACTAGAACGCTGGCAGCAAGATTTGTGGAGAAGGGATTTTCTGACACTGCTCCCTGATACCTTACTAATGCTCAGCCGCCTTCTGTACATGAATTGCAATCTGAGAACACTGGTAATGGAAAGCAATGATATAGCTGCTGTTAGGTCTGCTTTCATTTTAAAATGGATTGTAATGTTCTTGAAAGTGTCCCTTGGACAGCAGCAGCATTGATTGCTTATTAATGTTTTCCCATGGTGGGCATAGTTGAAAGATCTGACCAAGAATGGGTATTTCCAATCCTTATGTATGAAGTACTTGACATTCAGAACAGTGACTCTGAAGTGGCACTGCCATTTGTTCAGACATGCTTTCTGTGAATACAGTCTGAATATACTAGACTAACATCCTATCAACCGAGTTTATTTTTCATATTTTGGGAAGACACTCCCTGCAGTCAAACCAAAGAACTTGGTATTTATGCCCTTCCTTACTCTTTACATGTAAACAATTTCGTATGATACTGATTATCTCTCTAGAGACCTTTTGCCATACAGCATTTTTTTTTACCCTCCAAACCAACTGTCCTGCCCTAAGTTGTTTCAATATTGTATTTCTGACCGGTACAGTTACAGAGTTTCTTACAAACTTATTCTATGCAGCCCTGTTTCCTCAGCAGTGCAAAGAATCTCAATGTGTGCAGAAGGGAAGGTATCTCAGAAGTTACTACAACAAACATCCAGAAAAGATCATTATTGCAGGATGTAGTGGTAAAGCTGATGAAAAGATGAGAGACAGAGACTCAGTTCTAAAGATTTGTCCACAAACATAAGTTCACATTTTTTTTAATTCTTAACTGTGGCTTTCTTGAGTTTTCTGAGTTTGTTTTATAGAAACTATGGAGAATTCAGACTTTTCTGATCAGGAAAAAAAAAAATATTCTTAGGAAAGACTTCTGAGAAAGTTAGGACTTCTTTACACAAGAGAACCTAACAATTATAGTTGAATTTGGTCTGCAAACTGTTATAGTGAAACCAGCTCTCAAAGGTCTGCAAATTTTTATTTGGACTCAGTTCATAAGAGAGATGGAATGAGTTAATCTACTTCTGCAAGAAAACAAGTATGTTGAGCTGCTTTAATCACACAAGTTCAAGTCACAAATATCATTTTATGTAAGACATTAAGTTTTTGTACTTTCCTTTGCAGTTGCAAATAATTCAAGAAAAATTTATATTTTTGAATCTTCACATATACCAAAAACTCATGCGAAGAGGGCTTCCACACACAAGGTATGTGATGATGTATGATCTGACTTATATGTCCCAGTAATTACAATTCTAGATCTATCCACAGATGTAAAAATTTCCAATAAAGCATTTGTCAGAAACTTTTAGTAATAAACTTATCTGAGTGACCACTGTCAACATTGAACAGAAAGGCAAGTTAAATCTACAAAATGGGTTTTTTAAATTGTACACATTAGTTTTGCAAGCGAATGCAAGGCGGCATTTATCTCTGGATATATGGCTTTACATAAGGAAGACCTATGCCAAAGGAAGGAAAAGCTATAGCCTACCTAAATAACTTGAGAGCAGCTGACGTGTGAGTAACTGTTGTCATACCTTGGTCCTGGCTAAGGACTGTAATGAAAAAACAGGACAAGGATGCAACAACTTCTGGACACCCATGAAGTGGAGAGACACGATTGTTGTTACAAGAGCTCCCAATCTATGTATTAGACCTTACAAAGGACTGGAATAAGCTAACTAAAACTCCAGACATTTGAGGCAAAACTATGAATAAAAATATTTATATAATTTAGTAGCTATCATGGGCTCACTTATTTAGCATAATTGGTGCTGTGTTTACAGGGACATCTTCTTTCCTAATATAAATCAGCACACTTACAGTTTATATACTGCAGATCTACATCACACCATGTGCAACTTTATAAAATTTACATTTCATACACCTTTTCTGATTTTTGCTAAATACTTTGAGTTCTTTCTCTATTTCTAGTAACGCTAGCCAGGTTATTTCTTCTCTCCTAGCTAGGAACTGTGAAGTTACAGTGAATTATGCTGTCAGTAAAAACATAAATTGTTGTAGAAAGATACAACCTCTCTTTTGCTAGTTATCAGCCAAGAGATGCCCTTACAACTATTTGTTTCTTTAATGCTTTTATATACATTATTGTCAGGCTGACTGACAGTAACAAAGATAAAACAACAAAGAAAAGATAAATAACAAGAAACAGAAAATAAAGGAAATAGTACAAACACTACTGGGAGCTCCATTGGGCCACAGACTAACAGTAAGGATGATGAATATAACTTGAACACGAATGAGTTCCAAAGAATTATTCCTTGCTGTTCACACTTGCATTTATCTACTTGATTTGGGTAATTTGCATAACTGGAAGGTAGTTTCCTGTTAAAAAATGTGAGAAAATGCTTTGATTGGAGTGTGTGTACCTCCATGCACGTGCTAGTCTGGAAAAGTCTGAAGTATGATAATGAAGTAACATTTTGAAGTCTGTGTACAAATAATGAATAAATAAAATAATAGAAAGCAAGTGAGCATGCCCCTTTTCAGGAGTCATCCTCTTCAAGAATGCTTGATGAATGTAATTCCAAGAGTCTCAATTCATAAAATATTGAAGACACAGTGAAGTCACACTTTTTATATCATATTAAGCCATCTCTTGAATAAGTTATACAACCAAAGCCTTGACCAGGAAGGATTATTAAATATTCCATGACTAATTTGGTAAGTGATACTTTTTTTACTATAAAAGATGGTTGGAGACAGCTTTTGCACAGAGGGCCCAAAGGCCTTGAAATTCAAGACACCCATCCTACCCAGTTTACTAAAGAAGAACAGACTCAGCTATAGTCTGACTTACATCAGATGGAGTTTTAGAGTGAGTGGAGAAGACTACAATCTCCTGGAAGCCTCTTCCACTCATTTTCATCAGATTTACACTCTCTCAACTGCTGAGCTTTGGCATTACTGAGCTTGAATCCCTTATAGATCTATCTCAATTTATCTTCCATGAAGAGTCAACTGCTTTGTGCAAGTCTGATGAAAAGAGGAAACAGAATGTTTCAGAATTGGTAACAGCTGAAGCTGCCTGGCACTCAGTCCCAGGGTTTGTTTTCAGAGGTTCTGTTTACTGGCCATAAATTTTCACAACTATCAGTCATTGAAATCTCAGTGCAGTTTAATTTCACAAATGTAACCATCACCTCTGGTCCTGATCAGACTCAGTGATGGGCTGTTAACACCTTTTACACAGATTGAAATCCATATCAGTTCATCACCTATAAATCCTCATTTTTTTAGGAATCTCATTCCTGAAACCAGTTGCCTATCCTGAGGGCAGTAGCTACTGGATATCTCACCAAACACTAACAAGAAAAATATCAGTTCATATTAGTGACCCTCTTTATTGAGTTTATTCAAGGATACCTCAGACCGCAGGCACAGGAATGGAACTACTTTCACCCCTCTGATACAGGGGACCAGGAATTTAGCAGGATTAATACTAAAGGCTCAAGGAAATTTAAACTGAGGCTGCCACAAAGGTTCTACTAGTGTACATAAATAATAACTATTAGTCTCCGGCTGTGGGACTCTTAGTCAAGAGTAAGTGCCTGTTTGGGTGCTTACAAACATTGAGACCAAATTCCATAGCTAGAGATCCAATCCACAGCTACTGATCCAATAGCTGAGCAAATCATCATACTGAAATAAACAGATAGTGTCATAGGAGTTTGAAATGAAATATGGTTTCACTGAAATACAAGTTAATAACATAATTGAAATCAAAGGGTCTCATATGTTACATCTTAATTTCATTTGTGATTGATTCTTCCAGTACAAAAAGCTCACAACTCTTTCACCTACTACTAGTTTTGCTACTGACTTGCTATGTTACTGTGGATAAACCATTTTTCACTGCAAAAATAAACTTTTTTTTTTTCCTTTTAATGTATGGCTTCAGTGAAATTGCTCTCATGCAAAATCAGTATATTTGAAAACAGAATCAATCACATGCCCAGGCTTTTCATTTGCGCTGGTAGAGTCACACAAAACTTTGAACTGACGTCTACAGAATAAATTGAAAGTTTTCTAAAGGCTTGTGTGATTTGTTAGACCAAGACCTCATGGTCTGAATATAAGCCCTTGGGCTTACTTCACTTTAAGAGAAGGATTTGATGGTTTATAAAAATGTATATATATAATTTTCAAAATCAGTTTAAATCCCTTTTTTATAAAGCAGTTGAACTGAATAGTAATTTAAAGAAAAATAGTTTAAACTGTTATTTTTTCTTTAATTTGATCTGAACCAAATTCATACATTACATACATTTCTGGTGCCAGCTGAAGTAAGAGTTTTAATTAAAATGTGGTGTGGTACACAGTTTCATTTTTGCAGCTCTGGTTTTCCACTCTGTCAGTCCTTCCACTTTTCCCTGTTCCTTAGATTTTCCATGATAAGAATGATATTTGTTTGGAAATAGTCGTATGAACAGTGAATATAATAGAATCACTTCCCAGGAGCAAAGGAAACTGAACTGCTGAAAATATAGCGTAACTGACATTATTATGGCTTTCTTCTGTCATAGCTGTTTCAATTCAAGAATAAAACCTCTCCTTATCCTAATCAGCAGAAGTAAAAAAAATGAAATTATTTTGTCACAAATTAATCTGAAAGTTACTGGAAGTCCCCCATTATAGCTTTAAACAGTATATATTACAATCCTTCCAGAAGTTGGAAAATCTGAAATCCGAAGACTCAGTTGTCCAACAAAGACTTATCTGCATGATAATAACTATTAACTACATCATTGCTTTCATGTAATAGTTTAGAAATACTTGAAACTAATACAGAAATATTTAAAAAATGAAGGGTTGCCCTAAAGTAACAGTAACATTAATGCAAACTGGGGTTTACTCTCTTGCATAAAAAGTTCTTTGTCTATGGAGATTTTCTCAAATTAGGAAGATTGAGAGTATAGCTAAGATATTATTTGTTGATGGAAGGAAAATTAAATCATAGAACATGATCTCATTATTATGGAGTATTACCTTTCACCTGAAGTATTCACATATTTCTGTTTTTATGAAAGCACTCAGAACTAAGGGTTAGCTGAATTTTTGAAAACGTAGTCAGCTGTGTAACATAAACAACATAGCTACTAGAGATGTGTCAGTAAGTCATAACCACAACTCTACACAAAGTCATGCCTCCTCTGACTCGCCTGATCTACTGGTTAATAAAGCAAAATCTGTAGGAAAAATACACTTCATGGTGTCTTGCAATTGCAAAGCCATTGTACAGCTTTAGACTTCAGACCTAGTTGTCTTGTCAAGTGATGTACTCCCTCTTTAATGAATGGCACCAGGGTTTATGAAAGGTTAGGAATTCACACAAACTCCTCTCTTCCCAAAGACACCTGATGGTTTCGCTAAGTCACAACCTCTTCACACAGGAAGAATCTGGAATATACATCCTGCTTTTGTCAGGATTAAGACATATACTGACAACTGCATCCTGTAAGTCTACCAGGGTAATGAGTGTAAGCCTGCAGAGTGATGCTTCCTGCATTCCAATGCAACACTTTTTGTAATTTGGTTACCACAAAGTAGGTTTAAAGCTCTGCATATTCATGCTATCATGTTGTACAGTAATGATTTTATGCTTTTAGCATATTACATTTTGATACAAGATTCAATAGCCTTTCATTTTTTTGGAGGAGAGGTAAATTTCCAGTATTTTATCAGACTGCCTCAGGCCTTAGCAAAGATTAGGTGGGGATTCATGGTGAGGACAAGCTAAGATCCTTATTTTATTTCCTGTAAAGCTATGTACCTGACTTTATTTTATTTACCTGATTTTTCACATAAGAAACTTACTCAAGCACACTGCACTTCACGGCCATACAAGAGTTCACCAGAATCCAACCAGACTGTTGACTTCATCAAATATACAAACAATGGAGCCATGATAAATACGCAGGATTGCTGCCCACACATTGATGCATTATTATTACACACAGTGCAATGAGGTATCACAGCGCACATATACAAATCATTTTTCTGCTTTATGTTCTTTTGAAATCTCTTACTCAATTGCTCCCTTCTCCTGGGAACTACAGGGTTTGAAAATATATCCAGCATACTTTAAGGCCATCCAAAGAAGGTAAACAATTATTTCGGTATTTCACTTCATTTTTTTGTAAATGAAATGCTATGCTACAACTCACAAGAGCATGCTGAGTACACACTGGAGGGCAAAAAGGAAATGTTGCCCTGTTTATTCTTCATAAATGATTGAATATGATATTTCATTTATGTTACCTTACATTTTTCTCATTGAAAGACAGTCTAGCTAGCCATGCTGTAGTACACATTTAAATGGCCACTATTGCTTCATTTTTATTGTACAGACCTCCTGGCACCAAATCATTTGCAGCCTGCAGGGCTTAAGCTTGGCAGTCTAAGACATGGTTAACATTGCTTAGAAGAAGAAACAAAATTCTGGAAGAATGCATTTAATAAAGCATATTTCTCTACAGAGCTGATGCTAAACAAAATTCCTAATGTTTTCCTAGGGAGGGCTGTAAACCTGACAGTGATGCTATTCTATTGTTCATACAAATTATAATTTCATGTCAATAATTCATGTTGCATTAACAATATTAACAAAACCTGAAACCGTTATCAAAAGTAAAGGTTCATAGTGTTAGTCACTATACTGACATACATGTAATAAAAAGAAGTCCTTGCTTCAAAGATCATTAAATAACTACTTAAATTTATTGAATGCTGTATTAATATCTGTTTCAGCTAAAGCCTGGATTAAATTTGCTAGTAAGAAAAATTCTAGTTTGAATTGTGCTGGACTACACCAAAAATAATAAATCCATCGGTCATGCTAGCTAGATTAGCAATATAGTAATAAACTGCTGCATTCCACCACAGATTTTCCCCTGTTACATTGGGTTGAATGCACGTACTTTATGTTTCCTGAAAGCACTTTGGGTTGTTTCAGGATGAATTTAATATCTTGTTGGCTCTAATTCAGCAAAATACATAAAGTTGTACAAAATTTAAGTAGGTGAATAATCCCCCTCAGCTTCAGTAGGATTTCTAACATGCTGAAAATTAAGCACATACTTAAATCTTTAGCTGTTTGGAAGTCAATTGCTACAGAACTAGCTTGTTAGTGTGCTTACTACAATGCACAGTACGGTTCTAAAATGGCCAATATATTTGAAGTGGGATAATTTTATTTTATGAGTGAAATCAATCAACTAAAGCAAAAGAAAATGAATGCTTGGAAATTACTTTGAAGAGGAAGCTTTATCATGTTTTTCTTACTTCACAGATCTTCTTTATCTTTGTACTATTGTAATCTTAAAGGCTCTTCCCCAATTACCATTGCTAACAGGGCAAAGCCATCCCTATTGTGCAGTGTTCTCCATTTTGTTCTGCATTTGTATACTTTACAGTTTCTGGTTTTCTCCTTGTATTTGCTGTAGAGGGCCTCTCACACATAACACACTTTTCTAATTCTAATTCCCTTGGTCAGGGTCTACTGAGTTTTAGCTGGGCAAAACAGATTACCTGTGCACGCTTGCAGCTTCCTAGAATGCTGTCCTCAGGCTCACGTACTTCTTCCCCTTTCACTTGTTTTCCCTGCTTGTTCACAGCACTGCATTCTGCCGAGAAAAGTATGCTGTTTATTTTAGCTATCTAAGCTATAGCTAGGAAGGCTGCGTGCGACAGATATGGGGAGGACTACAAGGATTTTAATGGAACGAATGCAACTTGTCGAAACATTTGGGTTTTTTCTGGGCAACCTGTCACCAGAAATTTCAGGGCACGTTAGTAAAGAAAAGGAAGAAGGGACATTGTGTGCTTCTGCCACTTTCTAATGGTTCCTCACTGATATAGGATCCGATTAATGATCAACTATGAATTATACTAATTACAACTGCCTGGAGGTAAGTGGTACCAAGGTCACGGTCCAGCTTTCAAAAATGAGGAAGATGGCCATCTCTGATGAGTCTACATGAAAGAATCCAATCCAACCTCTGCAATTTCAGGAAGTGATAATAAGTTCATATATATCCTAACACCAACAAAGTCCATTAATAGGTTAAGTTTTGAATCTGATATTACCGATTACAGTATAGGAAATTGAATAAGGGAATTTGATTATAGTTTACAAAGGTTCTGGGAAAAGAAATAGCAAATAAAGAGAAGACTGGTGTTATTCAGGATTGTGGCTAGGAAACTTGGGCTTGAGAAAAAAGGAAAATTAAAGAAGGCTATTAGGAAAGTTCACTGACAGCTGAATTCATTGTTTTATAAATATGCTGCTACAGGAAACTTTTCAGATATGTAAAGAAAGTATAGAAAAAAGGATTTGGATTCTAATGTGAGATGCAGCAGCATGTTGGCAGAAGGACAGCCAGCAAGATCAATAGCCTTTAGTTTCTGTGATTTGGAACGAGCTAGTTTGCATTTTCTCATGTACTCAAACACTCTGAAACAAAGGGAGAGATACCATGGGAAGTTCGGATTCTTTAGTGCAAATTTCACAGGGTTCTGCATATATTAAAATATTCCACTAGTCACCTAGATAACTACACAACAGGCATTATATGATATACTGTATGTAAAGTATTGACTTTTAAGACAAAGCCTGGATTTCTGAAGGTTTTTTTCAATGACAACTATTATGTATGTACTTGTGGTTTTATTGCCCTTTTCTCTTTTAGGAATGCCAATCTGACAAAACTACTTTAAATGTAGACCAAAATGCTCTCTAATAATTCTCCATGAAAAGTGTGGCTTCCAATTATTCCAGCTAGATTTCTTTACAAAGTTCAGTACTTCTTGTCTGGCAGCAAGCCTACAGCCATACTAGTTCACCTAAGGCTGTGAGCCTGTTAGATCTCCTGTGTTAAAAGAGGTCAAGCCAGGTCATTACTTAAATAACAGAACAAGACAGATTTGAGTCACTGTTCTACTAACAGTGTCATCCTTTGGATGATGCAAAAAAAGAGTTTCTTTTGTCACTGACAATCCCATAGCAGTTGTGAAATGATGGTCTAATAGCCTCTGTGTCCTGGCCAAATTCCAATGAAAGTGATTACCTCTTCACTACCTAAAAATCCTTGGGATATTAATTTGATATGGTCTCACTCACTTCCTTTCGGTCCATTTCAGTGGTGGGTGAAACCATCCCTGCATACAGAAGTTAGAGAGATCTGTGAACGTGGAAGTATATTTTATTATGAGATTATTTCATCTTAATTTCTTGTTAGGTTTAGATTTGGTGGGGTTTTGTGGTGAGGTTTTTTATTTATTTATTTTTATTATTATTTATTTATTTTTTGCACAGCACAATACAGTTGAAAAGCTGCTGAAGCAAACTGAGCCTGCAGTATAACTGGCAGGAAGATAAAAAATTCTAACTAAGCTTCTACATCCAGCTATTGAATTGGAAAATGTTAGCATTACATCTTCTCATATTTCAAGAAAATGTCTGTTCTGCTTTTCATTCCTTCATCCTCTATAAACACCTGCCGTAGAAGTACCATTCAATAACTTTACTCCAGCTTTTTTCTTTTTTCTCCTCTCCTTTCTTGCAGACATTTTTTTAACCTGATTTTGGAATCTTGGTTATGTTGAATAGTCCTTTCCTTTTCTTCTGCGTCTCTAAGAAAATGGGCAGACAGAATGGAAGTTTCCTTGCATAAGTACTTTCAAGTAAGCGCACAGAATTCTCTTGCTAACAACTAGCATTTAAATCCTATTTTAGAGGGCGTAAAAAGGGCAAAAAATAGAGGAAGGGGGCATGCCCCAAATATTGCTCTCAGTTAATGATTTCTTGCCATCTAGGTTGTAGCAAGACACAATATAAAGCAAACCTGAGGCTATTGCAAATTAATATCAATGGTCTGGTTTTAGATGCTTTAGGATCAATGAAGAGCAAAGATTAATTCAGGTTGCCCTCAAAGACAACAGAGACTGACCTGACTACTGCATCAGGAAGCAAGGTACAGCTTTCTGCTAGGGGTCTGGCACTGAAATTGTGTTTAGTTTTGTCTTCCACAAACCTCTTGGACCACTTTCAGCACACCACACTCCTGCCTCATCTTTCCCCTGTTTACAAGCTGGGGGAAGCAGTGTACCTCTACTTGTCTCTTCTGTGTTGTCAGTTTGCAATGCAAAACTTTTGTGTAAGTAAACTCAATCTTTCTCCATCTTCCTCAATGTGAATTTTGTCCCACATAGTCATACTTTAATAAGGAAAGTGATATATGGGTCATTACTGCTTGATATTATCTGAAGTATTGGCAGTTCTTTACCTCTACTATTTCCCTACTTGTAAGTGTCTTTATTTAATATTAGTCATGCAGCTAAATGCTTTTTGCTACCCTAACTGATGACAAACATAGCTAACAAACAGAAATGTTAGCTTCTAGAGGCTTTCTTGCAATTCTGCTGAGGAATTTAATGTACCTTTATTTTTTGCCATTGTTATTAGCCGAGTGTCCTGGTTTTGACTGAGATAGAGTTAATTTTCTTTCTAGTAGCCAGTATAGTGCTCTGTTTTGGATTGAGTATGAGAATAATGTTGATAACACACTGATGTTTTTAGTTGTTGCTAGGTAGTTGTAGTGCCTACACCAAGTCAAGGACTTTCCAGCCTCTCACGCCCAGCCAGGTACAGAAGCAGCTGGGAGAGCCCAGCCAGGACAGCTGACCCCGACTGGCCGAAGGGCTATTCCCTGCCAGAGAACATCATGCTCCCTATAGAACTGGGGAAGCCAGCCAGGAGGTGGGATTGCTGCTCGGGAACTAGCTGAGTATTAGCTTCGGGTGGTGAGAAATCATGCTGTGCATCACTTGTTTTGTATATTCTTCACAAGTTTTACTTTTTTTTTTCTTTTTGCTTCGCTCCCCTATCCCAGTGTGGAGGACAGTGAGAGAACAGCAGTGTGGTTGTTTTAGCTGCTAGCTGGGTTAAACCACAACACTGAGACATTTTTAACCATCATTGAAAAGTAGCAATTGTACTCTGGTGCTCAACATTCAGCTCCAACTCTTGCTGCCAGTATGACTGGAGAACGTTTCCATGGTCTTACCAAGCTTAAAACATGCTTATAGAGACTTAGCCCAACTGTACGATTTGAAAAATCTTAAATAGTTTAAATGCAGCCTTGGAATTTCTTTAGATCCTTTGTATTTTTTCAAGCCCTACTACGCATAAGTGATTTCAGAAGTGTCTTTATAAGGACTTACACAGGCAAGAAACATTCAAAACCATGTAACGATTGCTTACTTTAAAGGGAATATATGTATATAGAAAGAACAATAGGCAGTGATTGTGTCGGAATGGAACAATGCTTATACCTAACAGCAAAATGTAATCAAAGGGAACATTTGCTCTTGAGAGATTTAGTACATCCTTTACTAGTGTAAATTAGCATAACTTCATTAAAACCAGTGGAGCTATGTTGATTTAAACTCACTAAGACTCTTTGAGTACTTCAGCTGTTTGTGTATCAGAGAAAGAAAAGCAGACCTGGAACCAGCATGTCAGTATCTTGCATGTTAGTATGTTACTATTTGAGAGGCACGAATGTAGAAAAATGATAAAAAGTTTTATGCTGAGTGGTATGTTCTTTATAGGAATGTCAGAAAGAAAAGAAATACACGTTTTCATGCTGGCATTGACAAATTAAAAAAATGAAATAAAGAATTGAAGTCAAGCTTATTTCTGCAGTACCTTAAAGGCAGATTTCTGACAACTCCAAGAGTTTGCTGGTATTGTATTCTAGTAGCTTTAGGTAAGAATATGAATTTTGGTGACTTTGAAATTGTATGTGACATTATTTGCAGCAAAACAAAGCAAAGCAGATTAATTTGATTGCAAGCTATACAGCACATACATTCAACAGTGCAACTACTGGGTGATCTCTGGACAGTTCATGCAGATACATATAACGTGGCCATTTCATTTATCTCTTCGATTGTCAATAATCTGTATAATTCTTAAAAAAAGAGATAGAACACCTAAGAACAGGCATAACACTTGATAGACTTACCTGATCTACATTCTCCTTCACAGTTTCATTTCTTTACATATCAAACCTACCGCAGTCCCAAGGACTACATGAGGGGTGGAAGGGATTGGATCCATCCTTCCAGCTAATGCTGAAGCAACCACCCAAGCAAGACAGTCACATAACAACTTCAAAGTTTCAAAAGACCACCACATCATATAGCTGATGCAGGTCAAGTTAAAGATATTGAGAGAGAGAGACAGAGAGAGATGGAGAAGGAATTTAATGATAAACTATCAAATTACACTAAAAGCAACACTAAAGTTGTGATTTAATCCTTTTTATAATCTGGTCTTTTTACTTTCTTGAGATTAGAACAACTTTATCATTAGCTCCTGCTGAAGGCTATGGTTGAAGTTACTATCTTGCTTTCAACACTTTTTTTTTTGTTCCAGTCATTTAAAGCTAGTTAAACAGAGCTTTCAGAGAAAGCTGGTTTTATTAATTGCTCAACCACCATGTGAAAGTGTGCAAACTCTGCTTACAGAGCTGGACATGCCAGTTAGTAAAGAGCAGCAAGGGCTCACAGGGACAAGAGTGGAGTTGTACACAGAAGACTTCTGTGAGTCAGGTTAATCGTAAGGAAAAAAGTAAAAATAAATTATTAAATTAACATCTTTCTAGCAACTTGAGTAACATCAATAACTTCAACCTTTTTTTTAGCTCGAGATACAAGGGAATAAAAAACTATCACACTTGTTCCAGTAGAACAACTTGTAAATCTCCCTTGCCAAACCCTTGCCCTCTTTAGGGTTAAATAAAAAAAGACCTCTGCTTCCTAATTGGAAAGAGCTTGTTCCTCAGTTTACCAGGTTACTTTTCACTCCTATTCATTGTTCAGGAGAACTCTAAATCCAGTAGGCTTTATGGATGCCTTTGCAGTAGGGCTGATATTATCATACAGGTCCAGATGTTGTCTCAAGCTTACTAAGTGATTATTCATTTTCTGAACTCCTCCTTCCAAAATTCTCCTTATTGATTTGGTAAGCCTTCTACTTGAACACTTTTTAAAGATATTTGTTTTTTTGCAATATCCACTATCAGATTTCTGAAAGATGAAGGCAGCTATCCCTTTCTTTGATACACTGGATCCCACTGAGTAGAAAAGGCTGAACAAGCCATTTAGATTCTTTTTAAATTCTGCTAGGCCTTTTTGTCTACAAACTGTCTGTGACTTAACTCTAGTTTTCCTTTTTACTTATAGAATCAGTTAGACTGTTTGTCTAAATACTATGAGTCATTTGGGAGCTGTTCTCTTTGACCGTTCACTGCTAGCTATTTGTGCTGTCACATTAAATGACAAGTTTTTATTAAAAGTGAAATAAGACCAACTCCTTTATTTTATCATAACAGAAGCTTACCAAGGAGCTGCGTGACATTTGTTCTCATGGTCTTTGAGCACTGGGGGGTTTTTAAGATTACAAACCTAATGATTTTTTACCAGAAACATTTAAGCATTTAGTAATAATCTGTAGACCTTCGCTCCAAACCTGCACACAATCATAGAGTGGTTAAAGAACTCCATAAATTTTCAGACTGTGCAAAGGGACATCGTGGCATAACCACGACTTGCAATTGATGGAATAGAATTGGATTTGAATGGGATTGACTGCAAAGGTTTGGGAAGGATGGTGTTAGCATTAGTAAGAAAATTGGACAGAGACCTTTATTTCATTGCTGGTAGCACAACTATCATTGGGAAGGGATAGCTTCTGGAACCATGCCTGAAGCTGGTAACTTTGATGTCTTCTATGCTTTGGCATAATGTTTGGTAATACATTCAATGATGCTGTTTTATAAGCTGTCACCATCTTCATCTTATCCAAAAAGAACACCTCAACATGATTTCAGCAGGGTTGTGGAGAGGAGTATCCCATGAAAAGCAGATATGTGCATCAGAGAGCACCAGGAAGACCTCAGCTGGAATACCATGGTTGATCTGGGACACTGTAATTTAGAGACATGGATCAAAAGGCACGTTCAGAAGAGAGTCGTGAGAAGTGATAAGCAGCCTAGAGATTAAAAGCCATGAGTTTGATCAATATTTAAAAAAAAAAAAAAAGGAACAGATATGTAAACTGCTTCTGCTAACAAAATGTGGAATAATTTACTCTTCACAGCATGTCAGGCAAGAAATAAAAGTATAGACTGGAATTTAGGAAATGGCTCTCTCTTGTAAGGATATCTGAGCAGCAGTTAGAAAGAGCTAGAAATTTTAATCACAGGAAATTTCAAATTACAATTTAAACCTGTCAGGATTCACATTGCTTAGATTAATTTGGGGAGGATTATGTAGTTGATTTCCTGAGAGTCTTAACCTTGCTTTTGATGATATTTGCAGTACGGTACTGCTAATCATTCCACACCCAAATTCATGACTTCAAGGAAGAGGATGCCCCTATTTCTTAATTTGTTCTGAGAACACTTACAGATTGAGAATACAGAATTTTTTAATTCTTTAGCAAAGCAACAGATTACTCTTGTACTACATTGAATAATAAACATATAGGCCTGCATGATGTGTTGCTTCTTTGCCCTTATGTCCTTATCATTCAGTACAAAAGCAGAGTGAAAACAAGAGCTGAACACAAGAGCGAAACAGAAGGACAGAATTAATAAGGAAATTATCTAATGTTTTACTTAGGTCTTGTTGGTGTTTTTAAAGTACTGGAAGCTTCAGTAACAGCAACAGTGCGTTTCCATGCTAAGGAAAGTTCTCTTTATGAAACTTTAAAGAAGAAATTTTCAAGAACTGCTGTAACTTCTCTCATGAAATTTTCTTTTCAGAACACAGAACTAGGGCATTTCTGTTCCCAGTTTTGAATCTGATCTTTTCAATTACTTTATTAAATTACTTCTTTTATGTGCATATCAGTTTCCACATTGTACATGTGCTGTATGGAATGCCACAACAGTAAATACCTCAAAGACTACAGGATGTCCTGCTGAAAGGCAAAAAAAAGCTAACTAATTATTATTATTATCATCCTTTAGTACTCGGAGCCTATTAGCCTTCCTTCTCCCAAACTAGAAGCTATTAGGCAGTTATTTAGGATGGGATTTTCAAGAATGTTCAGAATATTTTTGCTTCCACTGAAGCCACCACAGAAGGAGGAAAAAAAGGAAAAGGGAAAGTCTTCTGATAATACTTTTAAAAGCAACCTAGTTTGCCTACAACACCCTTTGAGGTTCTACATTATCATGGCACAGCAAGAGTGGGGCTGCTCCATGAGTGAGGGACAAGCCAGTGCTCTCAGTATGGGTACAGTCCTGCAGGGTCTGGGCATGGCGGGCAGAGAGGGGAACAGGTGACGGCCACAGACACAGCAAGTGATCAAACAGGTCCAGGGTCCCTCCAGCCCAGTCAGGGGCAGCAGCAGATATGGCAAGAGACAGGCTGAAATCCATGCTACAGCACTGGTCCATGCAGACGGCAGGTCAGGACAGTGGCACTCCTACGGTGTTGCTCAGGCAGGGACTGACCATCCCAGGCTGAGCTGAAATGGGTTTCCTGGGCCCATGGGCATGGGGTGGGGGGAGGCCTGAGGGGTGGCTGCAAAGTGCACTCAGGGCCATAAGACCTGATATGGAGAATTTGGAAAACCTGTAATACTGTGTTGCCACTACATATAACCAAAGTATTGCTCATGTATTTTAACTGCAATCTTTCATCTTAATGCTGTATGCTGGGAAACTGCAAGGTTTCTCAAGGGCACAAGAAAGCAGCTAGCTTAGCTGAATGAAGAAATTCAGGAGAACTGTAATCTGGACCATTAACTATTTCTAATACATCAGCAATGTTTCACTGATGCATTTGGGTTTTCCATTATAAGAGTATCCTCCCCTTACACCCTCTCCAGGATGTGAATCCAGTTCTATTAGAGTGTGAAAAATATGTCGTCTTCTCAGTGATGTGGCTGAGAAGAAAAAAAAAAATGGGTCTGATGATCTATACTCTCAATTGCACTAATAACATCTCATTTTTTCCCAGCTCACCCTGTTGCCACTGATAGAAGTGTTTCTGCTACTGCTGTGAGGCGTCACTGTGATTATTACTGTTCCCTTAGTGTCTTTTATGCTCTGGGATTCAATCCAGAAAAGCATTCTGTTTCAGGAGATTTACGTGGCCAGATTGCACAAAGAAAGATGATAACATGAACAGCAGCCCTATTTTTTACAAGGACATTTTTACAAGTAAGTCTAAGACACCATACCAGAAATATCCTTCCTTGTCATACGTAGTTCACTAACTCTAGAGCTAGTCCAACCTCTGGGTTTTCTTAACCCTGAAATCAAAAGTTGAAACTTGGGTCATAGCTTGAATAACCTATTAGCTATCGATAAGCTGAAGGTCAACAGAACTTTCCAACAAAAAAATAGTTCCATTAATAAAATTTTTTGATCCATTTAAGCTCTCTGCCTCAGCTGACATAAAAGCCAGTGACCTCTTAGATACACATGATATTTGCTGGAGCAGTATTATCACATCTTCTGTGAAGCTACTGGTTTAGTTACGATTTTCTGCTTTGTGGCAGTATCTTAGCAGGAAAATGATAATTTTTAATATCTTTTTTAAAACTTTCAATACTTTTTAGATGTTTTTAAATGTTCTCTGTCAGCCCTTGTGATTTCATAGTTTGACAGTCTTAAGTGCACATATGGCATTCACATATATATATATGTCATTCCACACCTGGCTTCCATTTTCGATCTGCATTTTAACTACTGCAGACCATTTTGGTAAATAATTAAGGGAGATCTCATTCCTTATAAAACTGATAGTGTTTCTTCCTTACACATGCACATTGCTATTCTTTTTCTAGCCCTTCAGTATTTTTTTAAGAACTTTCTTTTACCAGTGGGTTGCTACCAGATGCCATTTTGTCCTTCAGAAACAATAAACCTCATCAATCTTTTTTCATTATTTAATCTGAGACTAAAATATTGTCTTGGCCAAAATTAGACTACGATCTATATTACAGCTATCAGAATGCCATACTAATCTCAATAAATATACCTGTAAACCATTTGCATCTTGCAAATATTATACAACTATATTATATATTCCAAATTCTCATTTTAGTTAAATTGGTTTAAATTAGAATGAACTAATTGACTGCACCACTTATCACTGTTGAAGGATTAATGTCTTTCACCACTGTAAAACCAAAGCAGCGACAATAGCAAAATTAGAAAAGCAAGAGAGCGCACAACTAGTGTAAATTATGTATTTTATACAATATTGCTTAATCAATGTACCAGTCATACTTTAACATGTTGTTTTTCCAGGAAATACTGAACTGATACTGGCAAAATCTGGCTACAAAATAGCAGTGATAGCAGTTGGGGTAAAAGAAGCAACAGCTTGTTCATCTAATGCAGTCTTAGCAAATGTAAGTGAAGCTGAGAAGCTTAGGAGATTGAGACCTATATTAAAGAACACAACCATCTGTGGGACTGTTTTCTTCTTTGTGTTCTGCCTTTATGATACACTAATTGTGTGCCTGTATCCTGGCCTCAAGGAAGGATTTAAAATGTTTTGATAAATGTCTGATGACATGTCATTTTTATCACAAATTTCAAAACAGGAGCCTGAAAATGCCCATGATCCTTAACTCACTTTAAGATCAAAGAACATATTTTACAAAGCTTCTAAGGCGACTACGTGCTGAAGGACAACACGCCTCTTTAATTTGGCAACAGTTTCCAAACAGTACTGTGGGGCTTTTTTGGACTATTAGCTAACCAGGCAACTGTTCTTTAATTGTGGAAATACCTGCTGGATTGAATGAACATGTTTTGTTTGAAAAGAATGCGTACTGCCTGCCAAATTGACCAGGTGTGTTCTCAAGTGAGCCAGCGGTTTGGCCCAAGCTGTGCTCTGGGGCAGGGAGGCTCCTTCCCACCGCGGGTGCCGCAGGAGCAGTAGGAGGCCCTCGCATCTCCATGACCCTGAGCAGCGGAAGCCGATCTTGGGGGATGACGTTGGTAGCACTCACAGAATCAGTAGCTCATCCGCTGGCAACTACTCTGCTTGTGCACTCATGTCTCTTTGAAGGAGAAACTATGTAAAGAAACATGCTTTGAAAATACTGCTTGCTCCAAGATGTTTCCTTGCAAGTTTATCTCTCAGCAATTAGCATGACTTTTAAAAATCACATGAAGTCTGCTAGCATGTCATCAACATGCACCAAGTTCTTTCTGATTTATAATAAATGATCTAGGAATTTACAGTAATTAACATTATGTTCACCCTCCTGGAAATTGTTATTGCTAATACTGACACAGTCCAAGAACTTATATTTTTTACCATCCGTAAATACTTGTATTGAATAACTCATATAACTTTTATTGTGACTATAGGTATATGCAGAATCATATTTAAAAAAATAATCTATTCATCAAAATCTCTCTCTTCAGTCTTCAGGAAAAAAGAAGAGACTACATTAATGAATAATTATTCTCCCTTTACTTTTCCAGAAGTAATTCAAATGAAAGCTAATGTGACTACTAAAGTAATTGTAATTGAATGATATGTTTCAGGTGTGTCAGAGTCTTCCCAGAAACTCAGACAATGAGTTTGCATTTATGTCTCCACATTTTGAATTACTTCTTTAATCGGATGTGCTACAGCATATCCGATTTGTGGCATATCATTCAGAATGTAATGGGGATGCAGAAACATGTGTGATGGCTTTTAGGAGAGCCCTAGAGAAGTATTCTACAAAGGGTAGATCAGTGAAGCAGTGTAGTGCAAATTTATTGCTGTCATCCCAGACTACTCCTCAGTCTACAGCTCAAAGATGCCTAGGGAGCTGTTTTTGTAGAGATAGTTCCACATAAGTGTTTCATTAGCAGTATATACCTCCTCAGCGTGTTGGCTAACAGGCAAATTAAATGGCAACAAAGAAGTCAAAACCTATTTGTCTTCTAATAAATCAATATCTATATCCTAAATAAAACAATGCTTACCAAAGGGTAGTTAAAGACTAAGACATTTGGAAACTTCCCCCATGCGTACCTACCCTCTGAGATGTTTATTTCTGTATTTTATCTAATGACTTCATGTGTCCAAAGCACGTGAAACAGTCCACTGAGTAGGCGGCAGAACCTGGGACTTTCTCTTGCTCAGAGATCACTAGGCAATAAATTGAAGGTGTCTCACAAGCTCTCCACAAAGTTTTCCTGAGACACAAGAAGGTCTAAGTCAGCATAGCTCCCTTCCCTAGAGCCTAGAATCAGCTGGGGGTTAAAAGTCCTCCTACAGGTGAAGAACTGACTGTGACTCTCCTCAAAAACAACCAGTAATTAAATTCCACACATCCTGAGGAAGTGCCTAGCCAATGAGTTACTGCTGAAAAACACAGCAGCAGCAATGCTTCCTCTGGCTGCATTTCAGAGAGCAAAAAGAAGTAACTTCCCACTTCTCCAGTGCTCTTCCCAGCTTTGTTCTTAAAATAAAACCTAATTCCCATGTTCCCAGAGTCTTAAAATTCCTGGATTAAATTTTACTTGGAGCCTGAAAGTTTGATACTAAACATTGCAGTGCTCAGGTCCCTTATTAGGTCTAATCCTTCACATATCAGCCTGTGGAAACATAAAAATAATATGTAATATGCTACAAAAGACAAATGAGAAACTTCTGTAAGCAAAAGACTGACTGGGATGAGTATAACTCCCAACCTGGTCCAGAACGGAAGATGAAACAAGTAGTCTAATTCAGTGCTCAGAACTAGTTACATTTTACTATTTAATTATGCATCTGATTCTGGATTTAATCTAAGATATTGAATGACAAACTTCATTGAAGACACAAAAGGAAGAAGGGCATGAGAAACATTATCCTGTTACCAGATAGCTTGGGGACCAAGAACAAAAGACTGACAAATGGGACTGGCTATTTTAGGATGATCTACTTAATGGAGTAGAACTATAGGAAATAAATTAAGATGGAGGCCTAAGGGTAAAAATGAGTGATATCAGGAAAATGGAGATAAAGTGTGAGTTGGGCATGCTCTTACAGGATTAGACTGCAAATATTAAGGGATTGTCTGTTAACCCCTAATTATTCCATTATGTACATTACCAGTTATGCATTAGTTACTGTTGCTATCTTTATCTTTTTCATTTGAGTGATTATTTGGTCTATCCAATAGATAACTATTGGAAACTACAGCATCAAATGCATTTTAAAATGGAAGGGCTAAATGAGCAGGTGCTTTGAGTCTTTCTTTCATGATAATGTCTCCATTCCTTACAGGAGTTTTAAAGGAATGAAAATTTTATTTTGTTCTTGCTGTGGTTTGGTTTTAAGCATTTAGAGCAATTTTTCAATTTCTCTGATGCAAACCAAGTGCAGCAAGGCACCTAATTTCTCATGCCAAAACCACAGAATATATTGGTACCAATGATCTGGTACAATGGCTCAATATAGAAGATATCATTCAGCCTTGAAAAATAATGAGATTTACTAAACACAAAGTAAATTCTAGTCACCAGTCCAACATCTCAGTTTTACAAACCTTTAAATATCCACCATTTTCAAGCTGAAAAAAACCTCCAAATAAATATTCCCCCCTCCTACTTGAAAACATATTATTCACAGTCCTGAGATTCTAAGTATTAATTTAATGTCATAATCCTTTACTGGAAAAGCAAATGTATCATTAGAAAACCTGTAAAAGCAGGCATTTGTTCCTAGTCTCTTACAGGTAGGTTGAAGCTAAAATACTTTCAATTTTAGAAACTAATTTTAGGCCATTGTAGACATTTCCAAAATGCATTACTTAAAGTGGTTTTCCTGTGCCGGCTCGCATTTAGTTACGTACTAAGCAGGGCTGGTTAGGCAATTAAAAAAGAAACCCAAACATTTATGTTTGCAGTTCACTACTGTTTATTAATGACTAGTGAACAAAAAAACACCACCAAACAAACAAACAAACAAAAAAAGAGATGGCATCAGTAATTGAAACTGTTTTCTGTATGTCTTCAAGCAATTACAATAGCCTAATTTAAGAATAAGCATATATATTTTAATATATGGGTTTATATTATGGTTAGAAATATGCCACTGTTAATTTTATCACAGGTACATGCCTAATCAAATACACAAAAATATGTGCATTTCTATATCCATTGTACAGGGCAGCTTATATATTATCTGGAGGAGTATATATTGCTTCAATTAACATACCTTGGAAGGACTCAATTTATACATATATTCCAAGTCCAAAGAAGTATACATTGAAATTTTATACAGTACTAAAGTACACTAAAGAAACATATATATATAAAACCAGTTTCTTTTCATTCCTGTTGCTGAGCCTTAGTAGCTATGTAAGCTGGAATGAAAGACACTTTGGGAAAAAGAGGGAAAATAGGAGAAAGAGTATGATTGTGTAGTTCTTTCTATCATGTAGGACCTTAACCTTTCATTTGCTGTGATCCCATTGGGCAAATTGTAGGCAGTATGGTTCCCCTGCAATCTGTGCCAGTTTCTTTCAAAGACAAAGAAGAAGAAAAGACTGACCCTTTTTGTCGAATCAAAAGGAAGAAAAGTCAATAGGAAGCTCTTACATACACTCGAAAGGATGAGCTTTTCCATTTGAATTTTACAAATTACCTATTCCTTTGAAGCTACTTTAAAAAGAAACCAGTATTTTCTTGAGAAAGGGTTAAAAGTCCTAGGTGTTTGAGTGGTAGAAGTGTTAGGAATCTCTTACGTGATGTCTACAATACAAACTTCTGTTGGTCTATATATCCGAGTTAGAGCTACAAAAGGGTATGCGCTGAATGATATCCTGCAGGCAGAAAAACCCTGTAGCTACATTTCTTGCTTCTTTACAGACCTCTTGGAAGGCTGGAGGGAACAGCCAGAATTAATTATACACCATAAAGCACAGTTTTCCTAAAATATGCTATGCTAGCAGTGTTTTGCCTAGTTCAGCTACAATGTCAGCTAGATATTAATCTAGGTCTTAGGTTAAGCCAATTCAACGTAATTCTTTAATTTAGTTTAAGGCTTCCAAGCACAGAGCTGGGTGAACACCACAAAAAACTTTTTGTATGCATTTAGTCCCCCCCCTTTTTTTTTTTTAAACTTTTGCTCACCTCACCCTTCTTCTCCACAAAAAGATATTTTTAGTTCCTTGTTGGCCATACACAACAACTATTTGGAACAGAGATCCTTACAGCTTGATTTGTGCACTCCCACAGCAATAGCAGTACTACTGGTACAGAGTGAGACAATTTCTGGCAATTTCAGAGAGTTACCATTTAGGAAGTCAAAATAACCTTTACATATAAGATCATTAATGGATAATTGTACCTTGTGTCAGTAGGATGATATGGATACAGCAAGTCTGTACTAATGTCTGTACTAAGAAATACCTAGACAATAATGCTTTTGTTTAGGATTAATTAATTAGATCAGAATATGGAGGTACTAGAAAAGGAGAAATTTAAAGTATCTAAATGAAATATTTCTTACAGGTCTATTCCTCTGTACTCATGTGTTGCTTTTCTGAGATACCTTAAGTTTCTTCAAGTCCTCCAATGGAGAACTGTTGCGTTTATCTTCCTAGGAAAGAGAAACAAACCTACATCTTATAGCTTATGAAATACATTTTATCAACATAGCTCAAGCTTCAGCAAGGATCAGTAGAGGTCTAAGATACATTAGGATATATGACAGGAATGATTGGTGATTATTTTCCAGAAATGAAAAGTTTTTTCTTGTGATTAGATTTGGACTATCTTCTGTTTTGAGTTTGTAGAATGCCTGCCCTAATGATACGTTGGTTACTAAACAGGACTTCTAGCCACTATCATAATACAAATACTAGTAATACTAATAATACTGAAAAAGGTGTTAGTTATGTTTATTAAGTTAATATTCTTATGTTAATATATTAGTAAAAGACTTTAAAAGCATAAGATATGTCTGAAGTTTTAAAGATGAAGCAAGAAGAAAAATTTGACATAATAGTTTAAAAATTAGAGCTCCTCAGATTCATAAACCTTTGCCAGCTCCTTATGCATTCACAGATGGATGTATGTACAAACAGAAAAAAATACCTTGTATATGCAAAATGTGTAGAGGAACCAATAGAACAGAGATAGGTATCTTCTATACTTGGATTCAGTTGTCACTTCTAGACTACCTGCTTATCTAATATAGTCCCTGATGACACACAGAATGACAAACATCATCTCTCATTGGCATCAGAACACAAATTAGAATCATGCAAGTTGTGTGTATGGCTGCATATATGTCTGCATGTCTGTATGTAATTACATGCAACAGTGACTTGCTTGGT
Organism: Aramus guarauna; assembly: GCA_013400195.1. Classification (NCBI taxonomy): domain Eukaryota; kingdom Metazoa; phylum Chordata; class Aves; order Gruiformes; family Aramidae; genus Aramus; species Aramus guarauna. The sequence goes on from VXBL01001272.1 coordinate 548,493, forward strand.
AGACTGGCTCCTTAACTCATCCTAAGACCATGAAGCAGGAATAAGGTGCTTTGAGTTAATGTAAAGCAGTTTTACACAGAATGCTTTACTTCTAAGACTTCATGTCGTGCTGCTGTCAAAAACAGGCAGAGGAAGATGTGAAAGTCTTGAACCAAAGGCAGGATGCTAAGCAACTGTGTAATCCATCACTTTCAAAAACTCTTCTTGTTAGGCTCAATCGCAGATGTACTCCTTTTGATTTATGACCTCCGTGGCAGAAGCCTTGCAAAGAAAAAGTCCAACTCAGTAGAGGGGGGTAATCCCTAATTAATTTCATTCTGGTTTCTTAGTCAACAAATCTGCTCTTTTCCTATGGCCTAATGCTGCCCAAAGGATGCAACTGTTACACCCCTTTCCACTTTAATTCTATAATAACACGATCTGCAATCTGGAACTATATTGTTAATTTATCCATAGTTGGTAGCCTCTGAGCTAACCAAACCAAATGTTGCACTGTGCCACCAGGCAGGCCTGAAACAGACTAACAGTCAAGATACAGTCTGCTGGCACCTTATCTGAACCTTTCCTGTGATGCTCAAGCTCCCTGATGAGCAGGTACACTAATAAAGATATGTGCATTTTTATCTCTGAGGAAATGACAGGAAACAGATCATTTTTCATGTCATTATGACACCTTCAAAAAATGAAAGAAAGATTACTAACTATATCCATACATAAGCACTTAATGTTGGGTATTCAGGATCCCAGGCTCTCATTTTCATTTCCAAGTGGGAAAGAACAAAAATACTTAACTTGCTTAACAATGATCTGCAAGGAAAGAAGGAGAGTTTAAAGGGCAGAACCGACATAATCTGAATACTACATTGTTGTTTTAGACACAGAACTGTACAACTATTAGTACAAAAATATGAAAATTTACTGAGGTAATATTTTTCTCAGTTTACGTATTTCTAATTATATCCCTTGTCCTCATGTTTCTGAAGCTAATCTTGAAAAAATTCATCTGCATGTACACCTTGTAATGTTATCTGTCTACTTTGCAAACAGAACCCTGAGTTATGAACTACCTTATTTATTTCAATGATATTTTTGTTTAGTTGGCTGGTTTTGTTTGGTCTGGGGTTTGGTTTTGGGGGGGTTTGTTGTTTGGTTGAGTTTTTTTTAGTTTGAGACCTGTAACACACAATACCCATATTAGAAAATTCAAGTCTTCATCGTTGATTACTTAAAGGGGAAAAAAAGAGAAAATATATTTGTCTTGTGATCTAGATTATCTTTTGCATCTTTCTACTACTCTAAATACTACACTATGTTTATTCAGAAAAGGCACTTTTAAAAAAGAGAAAAGAGAAACCGCACTTTATTTCTGAAGATGAACAAACATGTTCAAGAGAGCTTGTAGTCAAATTAAGTCCAGCTTGACCACAGATGTTGCCTTATCACCCTGAAATACTGATCCTGGGCTTTTAGCCTACAGAGTCATCAAGGCCTTTAGAAGAAAAAACCGAGACATGAATAAAAAGCCAGTAAAGTGCTTTCAGGTTTCAAAAATAATCAAAAGGAGCAATAGTTGCAAAGGCAAAGAATTTAACTTGCAAAATATTCTTACAGCTTAGAAATGTTTTACTATCCATCTTAATATTTATTTGATAATGATGAACAAAACTAAGCCCCTTGGCCCTTACAGGATTTGAAGCTTCATTTCTGAATGGAAATAACAACAAAACCCCCAAATCTGAACAAACCCCTGTCCATTACACATTACAGTTCAATACAGGAGGTTTTTCTCTTAGTCATCAAGTAAATTTTTATAATAGGAAATGAGCAGTTGGAAAGAAAGTTCAGAGCCATGCCATTCCCAAGCATAACTCGTGGTGGTTCGGCATGCTTCCTTTGCACCTCCCTGGATCAGAGCAGCTCACTGGATACTGACACTTCTCATAACTCAAACCCAGCTAAAACAGGCAGGTGAAGCCCACGTGATCTTGTCACTCAAAGTACACAATGCAGTCTCTGTAGAAAGAATATACTGTCTGTCCTGGAAGTAGAAGACTGGAACAAAAATAGTAATAATTTGTGGCAATTTTAAGAACAATGGGAATTCTCTTTTTTACATCTACTTTGATTACTTCTTAGATTTCTACTGTTTATAGCAGAAAATAAATATCAGTCCAGACAGTGCTTAGTGACAATACATGGAATTGTCTTGAGATGTGAGGATTTTTAATCTGATCTTTTGCTGTTTAAAAAGATTACGTTGAATTTATAGCATCTGTTGTTATTATTGTTATTCAATATAATATGGACTCCACAATATAGTTAAATGATCTCAGTCCTCAGCATGATACAGAAGTAGTGCAATGAAGAGCTCCTAATCAGAGTTAGATTCTTCTCAGATGCAAAATGAATATATTCACATTCAAACAGTAAAATTAAATTGCAGGTTACCAGGGGAATTAATCTTGATTTGCAGCTATTTATGATAAATAGGATTCAGGATGCTCATGTCAATGAACTGCTCTTTACTGGAGGGAGAGATAAATATCAGCAGCAGGACTTCAGGAAAATTAGCTACCAGACTTGTTAAAATAACTGAATGATGAGATGCACCAATTAAAAATCATTTAGCAAGTTTGCATATAGGTAACTCACTAGAAGATCACAGGCACTTCAGCTTCATAGGGGCATTTTATCTCTTTGAGGCATATAATAATTAAAATGGTCATTAGTGATAACAGGAATTATTCATACAAATCCTCCCATTCATTTATTTCACATAATAGATCCCAAAGTCTATTTATGTTTTTTTTTCCTTATTAAAATCAACTCTATAAATCTACAAATTATGAAAATATAATGCCTTAAGTTCTCAAAAAGTCAAGGAAAACTTATTTAGGTATCATGCCTTTCCATCTTTACAAAAACTTAGAAAGAAAATAGTTTCCAAAATAGCGAGCAGGGTTGAATGAGGATGTGGATACGCGTGTGTGTGCATACATATCTGTGTGTGTACAAATGTACCTGCCTCTTAAAGAAAAGACAGAGGACAGGGAAGTTATATCTAGAGTATGCCAGAAAGATACACTAGCCTAGAAAACAGTACCAAATTCTCTAATACATATCTCTGTTATGTAAGATAATTGAATGGCTTAACAGATTCTCATAGGAGACAAATTTATTGTAAACCAGAGTTCTAATGCCTATCAGGAAGGTAATATGCTGCTTTTGAAGATCCCCAAAATGAGGACAAATCTGCCTCATTTTATGAGCCAAATATTACAGTACAAAATATGTAGGCCAATTTTAGATAAACATATATTAATGAAAAAATGTATTTAAATATGGAACAATAACAACAAAATAGATAGGAGTATTTTCAAAAGCTCTTGATATAGAAAACAGGCTTGAACCATAGCCATCTATTGTTTTCATGCCTGAAAACATGATTCCTTTCATGCTTGAGTAAACAATACATTTGCCTTCCATTTCTGCCAGGAATTTTTCCCGCCTAGAATGCTTCTGCTGCAACCTATAAGAGTATTTGCTTATGACTAGGGACAGTATTTTACCAGAACACCAAAGCTCAGGAATTTAAGAGTCATAAAAATGTGCACCAGATTTTTCGCCCATTTGCCTCTGAATTTCTTTTTCATGGAACGGTAAGTTAGCAGAAGTTGATGGACATGTCATTACTAACCAAGCATCTTTAGTTTTAAAGAACATTTTTAAGGCAATACATAAGGGCTAGATTAACAAATTGCCAGGTACCTGCTAAATGGCAGTCACTTAAAGTGCTTCCAGAATGGAGTTCTGTTGGGCAAATACTTGGAAAATATCATCCAAAGACCACCAGCAAAGCTGGTGAAGGGTCTAGAGAGCACAGGTCTTATGAAGAACGGCTCAAAGAATTTGCTGGAATTTGCTGTTTAGCCTGGAGAACCGGAGGCTGAGGGCAGACCTTATTGCTCTATACAACTACCTGAAAGGAGGTTGTAGCCAGGTGAGTGTCAGCCTCTTCTCCCAAGTAATAAGTGATAGGACAAGAGGAAATGGCCTCAAGTTGTGCCAAGGAAGGATTAGATCGGATGTTAGGAAAAATTTCTTCACCAAAAGGGTTGTCAAGCACTGGAACATGCTGCCCAGAGAAGTGTTTGCATCCTCATCCCTGAAGGGATTTAAAAGACATGTAGATGTGGTGCTTAGGGACATGGTTTAGTGGTGGCCTTGGCAGTGCTAGGTTAATGGTTGGACTCAATGATCTTAAGGGTCTTTTCCAACCTAAATGATTCTATGAAAACAAAGTGTGAATGAGACTAGAACCAGAATTTTTGACAGCAATCTACACTCAGAAATGATCTTTCCTTATTAACTGAGTTAAATCAGATGTATATTTAGACAGGGCAGAAAGAAATGTACCAAAATGAATCTTTGTATGTATATATATGCTCAGGAAGATTCCCCTAAAAATAAGGCTATATTTTAAAACTAAGTCCCTTATTCAGGTATTTAAATGAGTTCCTCGTTCAAAGCATTGACTATTCCCCTTGAAGTAGCATTTTTATTATTGTATCTCCTCTGTAATTTTATTCTGAGTCCTTCTATCTCTGGTAGATTGTTTGCAGGTAGGCTTAGAAGAAAGAGAATTGCCTGTACAGAGACTTTCATGCCAGAGCTCAGCCTGTGAATGCTGTGGCCTTTTGAACACTCACTAATTGCATGACAAAACTTGAAATCTTTCTTCACAGACAAACGGCTGACAGTTGCTTAAAGGCTACTTGAAAATTCTGGTGGAAGGTTTGCAACTGAGTTAGAAAACACCCTTTACTTCCTTTACGATCAATAAGAAAATTCTTAATTGGCAGTCTTTCCCACTTCAAAATAAGCTTTGAAACCAGTTAAAATAGAAGTTAAAAATATGCAAGCAGTAACAAAATCTAGAGCCAAACCAATCTGTGTTTGTTTAAAACATGAAAGTCTGAAAGGGAAAAGCTGGGGCTATAGTCAAACCTTCTGCTTATAATACAGTAATATTTAATAAATATGAATGGGTTGAAGAAAATATTAGTGGCCTATGCTAAACTACAGAGACAATTTCTTGGGGTCTAAGAACACTATGCACAGAAAATATCCACTAAAGTAAGAGTAAAGCTTATGTAGCACAGGATTCAGAATAACTTTCCTGTGGGAGAAATTATTGTCGTGAGTTCTGTATGTACATTGAAAGACATAAACTGAAGTTTTCCAATGTGAATATTTGAAACCTTTTTTTAAGCAAAAGAAAAGTTTTATAAAAGTTTGTCACATGAACATGATGTTACAAAGAACAAAGCCCAGCCTGACAATTTGCAAAAGTATCTGTCAGGCTTCTGCATAACTCTTCTGCATTGGTCTCTTGTTCTGAGCTCAGTTGGGGTCAGGTGAATGAGGTAATGCCAGCTCAGGTAAAATTCAAGAAAAATTTGTACTGGTTACTTGCCTCAAGTAAGATAGAACAAGGTTAAAGAGAATGACAATATCATTTGTTAGCAGAACACGTGTATGTGCAAGGGTGTGTGGGCATAAAGAACAGTTACAGTTTTTTTAAATGGAAATCTATGGATTTGATGATGACAGACCTTTTACAAGCACAACTAGTTGTGCTAGATAAATATATGTGCATATATACACAAATATATCATATACCCTTATTATAAGAAGTTGTAAGCGAAAGGCTTTGGAATGTAGGTGGTGCTATGCAGATACCTGTACTGACAAAGCTGCCACTCAAAGAAAAGATTCAGTGATGTTATGACATTTTGACTTTGTAGTGTATATATAAAATTAATCAAAACTTCCATATTTTCTAAAAAATAAACCTGTTTCTCCAGGTAGGTAATACTGATGCTTGATGTCACAAATTCTACCCTCTTGGCACAAACATGCTCCTCCTTTAAAAGCAGGTACCCCAATTATGATTTTTTATGAGACCAATACGCTTCTCACCTCATCAGCAATGAGAACGTGATGTCCTCCATATTCCCTTTCTCCAAAAAGTCAGGAAGGTCATAGGATTGTGATGATTACAAGTCACTATTAGATTTCTTTATGTCTATTCCTTTCCCCACTATTTTGCATATTTAAGAGGCTGAAATATTTATCAAAAACTGTATGTGGATTATTTGTTTTCAGACTTACGAGTATTTAAAACTGTCAGACTGATCATTAAAATTCTTTTGTAAAAGCCAGCTTTACCAGTAAAACTAATGTTACTTGCAAACCTGCCCTAATTTTTCACTTGCACTAAAAAGCTCCCACCTACAGAGAATTTTGATGATGTTGGCAACCAGTACACAAAGGAGGATTCCAAATTATGAATTATCCTAATGATCTCTCCCAGAAATACGCAGTATATGAGATGATATAAAAGAACATAATAATCCTAAAAATACTTTTGTTTGTTTTTTATTTTATATGCCCTAAAAATACTGCAAGTATTGTTATCCTTATGTACAGTTGCTGAAAGGCTGCTGCGGCTCCTGTGTGTTTGCACACAGTATAGTAGGTTTATAACTTAGTTTACAGAGTTCAGTTTACCAAATCTCTGCCAATTACAGACAGCTACAATGAGTCTGGCTGAACTAGAGTTCAAAAGATCCAATCAAAAAGATCAAAAGATCAAAATGTTCTACGAAAAAAACAAAAAAAAAGACTATGTTTTAATCAGATTAAAACCAGAATGGTCTCATCTATATAGTAAGAAAATTTAATATGTTTCCATGGAATCTTATTCTATTGCCAACAAACATTACATAGAATAACATATACCACACCATGGTATATGAAGACACACAGGAGATATCAGCTTATGTGTAGTTGAATAAACAATCTGCAAACCATTTTAGAGCAGTTTTGGTGTAACACTGGAACTGGTGTGACAAGACTGGTGACAGCACTGAATACAGTACTATCAGTCCTGGGGAAAGACAATAGAGGATCTTTCATCAAGCAGCTCATTTCTTGCTCTAAATAGCAGTTAAGAGTGAGATCATAATTTTATTTCATTGCGGTGGAAATGAAAGTTCAGGATATGCATGCTGCATAAATTGGATAGCTATAGTTAGATTTCATAATTGTAAATAGAAACATATGCAAATTTTAAAACAAACCTGCATCTCAATAAGCCAAAATCAAAATGGCATGCTACTCAGCGTTCAACCTTTAAAATTACATGTTAATATTATTTCTCAGATGCACTCAAGAATGAGTTGTAGCTAATGGTGAGGCAGCATTCATTTTACTAATCTATTCCTATCTGGCATTCTCTCATTGAAATTTTGAAGCAAGAAGAAGGTAGTGCAATGTAACTTTAAGCTTTGTGCCTCTATGATGGACACTCAAGCTCAATTCCAAATGAACATTAGTTCAGGAAGGACAGAAACAAAAGAGCTCTAGTCCTGGTGGTTTTTCTACATAAGCAAGAGGCCCACCCTGAAAGTGAATTAATACTGACTGTGGATTGGATTAACTGCTAACTCACCTTATCTTCTGTACTTAAAGATGATTTCTGTAGAGGGAAATTAAAAAGACTGTATTTTGGTATTGGTAGGAAGGCATCTGAGAGAAACTTGCAGAAAAGACAGAGAAGCAAGCAGTTTTTTCCTGGGATGAATCCTTCTACACTGGCCAGACCGTGGCTCCTTGCTACTAACTGTGCCTGTTTGGGCTCTGTACCACGTGAGTTGATTGAATTTGCAGAAGAAAGTGCTCTACTTCTTTCCTGTGTGCCTTGTTTGTGGGTGGTCTCCTGTAGATTCCTTGGAGATAAATTATCTCTTTAGGGAACTGAGACAATTTTTTTTAACAGAAATACTGGGCAGGAATTAACTGTCATGTGAAGTGTACAGATGAGATACAGGATTTGGTCAATGTCTTCCACGGCAGCTACACTGTTAGTTTACATGTGACCATGCTTAGAATTATCAGTACTCAAAATTATTTCATTCCTGTTCTGAAGAGCGAGAATCAAATAGCCATAATCCCATCATCATGTAATGTGTAATCACTCGAGAAGGGTAAGAGAGAATAATGAATTCCTTTATGTGGAGGTAGACTCTTAAGGTGACCAGAAGTTACAGATTTATTAAAAATATGTTTTAATATATAATGGGTGGTAAACCCTGTGAGGTTGAACCTATAGTTAAAATGTAAACCCACCAGATTAAATGGCCTGGTGCAGACGATGGTAGTAAAAAAATAAAGAGAGAAACAGAAAATAACTGTAGGCAGTAGTGTAAGTAAAAGACCATATATTCATATCCTTACAATCATCCTCAGAGGCAACTTGCATCAGTAATGGCAAAGCAACAGGTACAGAGTGCCGAAGTGGCACAGACAGTGTATTCAAATACAGACAGTATGCTTATATTTAATAAGCACAGCAGGTGAACAATTGGATTTGAAAGGGAAATTAAATGGGCTGACCTAAGAGCACAGGCATTTATTGTCTAGCTCCGTACTTTCTATTCCATGATTACTGCAAAGCTCTTTTGTAAACCAATATGAAGGAACACATTACTGTGATTGCACATCAGCTAAGCACGGTGGCCGCAGTAGGAAATACAAAAACATTTTAAAAAGTCAAATTCAATCAGCTTTTACCTCCAAGCTTTTATATTCCCTTTTCTTTTAATCGCCTTTCCTGCATGATGCCTGCTTTAAGCCTAACATTGTTTGCATTAATGCTATTTCTAGATGCTTGATAACACAATTAGGTAGAAAAATTAGCAAAGACTAAGAGGGAGACAGAACTCATATTCTAGCCCTCTCTAAGCTAACCCAGAAATAACTATTTAGCTGGCACCAAGCAGCCAATCAGTCTCAAATTGCAAGATTAACTCAAAACAAAATGTAAGGAACAAAAATCTTCATGAGTGCTACAATTTATTACTGATCACAGATGAAAATTACCTTTACGAGTTGAGACCATCATCATAACACTGAATATGAATATGAGACGTAGCCAAGACAACAAGTTGGAAGTCTCCCCTACCTGGTGAACAAACTCCAGAAACCAAGCAAATAAAAATACTTAAACTGGGAAATATTTGTCAAAGTTCTTGTGAAAGTACTACTGAGTAGTTTCATCTTCTCTCCTGAATAAACTATTTGTAGCATTTAGACACTGAACCTCACACATTTTACAGTCCCTAATGCAATTGTTAGAGACTGTTTTGAGGAGCTTCCCAGACATAAGACCATGTTTCAAAATAGAATGCAAATCACTGAAACCACAAGTAAAATAAAACAGATTATCTAAGTGAGGAACAGAGGATATGAAAGCAGGACAAAGGGTGTCACAGGTAATTATAAAGATGCATCTGGTCTCTAGTTACTTTTGACAAAGCCGTTTTCGTGATTTATGGCAGGTGCTTGTTTATAAACCTATTTCAGCACAGACACACTGAAGCACATTCATCATTCTGCCTGGTCTTCATTATTGGATAAACGTCATTTGAACAGAACCTGAATCCAGACTTCTGCTACCTTGACATAAAAATCAGGATCTTCTATTTGCCTTGATTTATTTATTTATTTCTACTGACCTATGGAGCTGGGCTGCATTTGACAAAGGTTCTACACTTACCCCACACTTAGTTCAACAAAGAAAGCAAATGTAAGTACGCTGAAGTTCAGGAAAAAATGCTAGCAAGCAGTACCTCTTTTAATATTGGTATCTATTTTTTGTGCCCTGCAGTTGTGTTTTGTGGAAATGCAGGATAACCAACGTGCAAGTTTGAACAACTGGGACTCTGGCAAACAACTGGAATTAGCTGAATTGTATCCTTACCCTGCAGTTGTATCCACTGAAGAAAATGGGCATCCACCTGGCAACCTATTCAAGAGAAATGGAGCTGGTTTTGCAGTAGTGGATTTTTTTTTTTTTTTGGCATGCATTGGTAATTGAGCTCATAGTGCCAAAAATACCTGAGCGGAAACAGTTATGTTCATTTAGGTTTGGTTTGGTTTTTAATGCATTTTCCAATGTGTGAAGTTTGACACAGTCCAAAAGCTTTTTGTCCCATACCAGGAAAACCTGGACCTAAGGAATTGCTCCATTACTGTTGCATAGAGTTGCATAGTCAGTTCATGTGAACAGCACAATTTTAATTTCTTGATTTTTATCTTCACCAAATATTTCTTGGTGGAAATAAAGCTAAACAAAAAATCCCAGCAAGAACCAGTGAGAACAGAACCCTTTGTAGATTGCTAATACCTAGAACCCATCTTGCTAGGAAAGGTAAAGCTGCGTAATGATATGAGCTGGTTTTGCAAGTTTGAACTGCCAATAAAAACCTTGACAGAGAAAAATGAAGTTGAACAATTTAGCAGTTGTGCACAACATCAAGTATATATTGAGTTTTTTAAGAAAAGGTATGGTAGTAGAGAACATCATTTTTATCGCAGGTTAACTACAGCAACTACAGGATTCCAAGGCAGCATATTTGCATGCAAGGAGGAATGAAAGTGTAAGGGAATAAAAACTGAATGTCTGAAACTCAACTGCATCATATCCCTACTGCTGCTTACTACATTAAATTATAAGTCCAAGTAGTTTCCCAACTCTTAACCACTAGAGAACTTAAACTTGTAAAGGAAAAAAAAGATACTAAGGAATATATTTGGAAAAGAACAAACAAAAAAGACTTTGGGTTACAATGAAATCTTCACAAATATTTCATTGTGAAACTCAAGCCATGCCTATAGCTGAGATCAGCTAAAACATACCACAATATTCTTCAAATCAGAGTACTGATTTCACTAAGCAGAATAGAAATATATTGTCTCAATGGTAACAAAGCTTACCCCAGTTACTATCTGTTATGAAGAAGGTCTCTGCCATTGAGTGCTTAAAAATGAAAAGATCACAAGAATTTTAGAAACAGTTATACATTTATAGACCATCCTAGATATGGGCTGCACCATACTAATTATTGACTGGCTCTGGAGCTATTCCGCTTGATGCTAACAGATTGTCAGCACGAGTACTAGACACTTGCAGAAAATATAGAGAAACTTACTGAAAATATAAAGTAAAAATTACTTTGTCTTTCATTTTCATTTCAAAATAACTCCATGTATTGGACTAACAACTAATATTATAAGTCTTTACACAAAACCTTATTGCCAGCAATGATGCCAGCTATTGTAAGATGAATTTTTGATCTGCCTAAATAATTTCTCCACTTCCTAATAAAGACCATCCATACAGGTTCAACTGTTAGCTCCTTCCTGTAATTTGGTTGCTGAATGCAAGTCAGCTGGAATACTGCTTAACTGTAGATAAAGGCTTGTAATAACTTCTTGTTTTAGCAGCACAGCAGAGTTACTTAGAACATTTATTCATCATGAAATTGCATATTCAGCACATGTATGCACATTTCGTAACACTGATCTAATGACAACCCATGCATTTCTCCATAAGTTCAAATGTATTTAAAATGATGTTATTTGCTAGTGAATATGAACTATTAATCCTTTGTCTGAGTTGTTATTGTTCAACTTACTGTCTATATTCAGTATCTGAAATTTATACAAAAATCAATACACTTTCGAAGGACCTCAAGGCCTATTTTAGCACAACACCACTGAAAAGAGAGTTGGAAAGGGTATCAAGGAGTCTTGCTGGCCCTTTCCCTGCCCCAGCACAGGATTAACTATTTCTATACTGTTCCAGATATATGTTTATTCTGCCTGCCTGTAAAGACCTCTAGTGTTGATGTGAAGTGGCCACAGCCTAAAATTAGAGTCTTCAGGTCAGACTGTCTTGCTTTTCATTAAAGAGAGCATGCCATCTGGAAAATCATTTCCAATTTCTAATCCAAGGGGGTTTTGTTGTTACTATTATTGCCTGGAACAATGTAACCCTTTAGACAGTGAAAACTTAAAAGAAAAAACTTGAAACAAATCTCTCATAAATCCTTTGTGTCTTTATGAAGTAGGTCTCTCCCTTCATATTTGTTTTTAATCCAAAAGCCCAGTCCTTTCCTGAACTGTACAGTCTGAAATTAACTGAGCAGTATACAACCGCTCACTTTGTCCTTTTTCTCCTATTTATAGGCGAGCATCACAGATGTATTTTTCATTTTTCTGATCCCTTGCCAATCCTTCATGTGTTCTCAAAAACCACAGCTGCAGATCCACAGATGAAGTTCATCAGGCTCACCTGATTTAAGAGCAGTTAAGTACTCTGTTTTCTGTTCTTTCCTTGATCAAGACAGAAAGGTTTTGTGGTTGGTTGTTTCCCTCCTCTACTTGCTTCTGTTCAGTCTACTTTTTAGTAAAGGTTGATGCAAAAAGAGAGGCACTAAGCACTTTTACTTTCTTAGCATCATCTGTCAACAGCCTTCATTCACTCAGAGGCGAGTGCACAGATTGCAAGTTTGAGTTGGCCACTACACATGCTGTGCAAGGGAAAGGAGGGTTTCTTCACTTTGTTACACTGCTGTACATCCTTGAAAGTGCCAGATACTCCAGCCAAATTTTACTGACAAATTCTACACACCAAGCTCCCTTTGGCATTACTGGAAAAACAGGAAGGGATGATCTGATTTTTACATTGCTAACTAAAAATCACATGCCCTCTGTAACATTGTAAATAAAGAATGGTAGCAAGATGACCTATTTTCTAACACATAGGAAGCCCCAGAGCCATATAGTTAGAATTCTTACCATGAAATTCTGGTACACAAGCAATTTAGTTGTATGTTAAGCATTTATAAATCCTGTTTCCTACACTTTTCAGAGACAGTTATTATCAATTATGAAAAAATTATCTCCAAACAGAATGCCTCACTACAAAGGACCACATGACTAAGAGCTATAGACCAAAGTCACTACCTGTCATTATTACCACTTCATTTGTAATGAATTTTTTTTTTTTAAAGGAGCTTTATTCTGCTTATTTCACTCGATTTTTAAAATTCTCTTTCTTTTCAGATCTTGCTGTAGTATATACTTCTTCAGGGATTTCAGTTTCTAGGTTACAGAGCAAGCACTCCCTTTTCCTTAAGGTCTCATGTCTATTTTTAAACCTAACCTCTTTCCAAATATCACATTTTTCACTTTCTGATGTAGAAAGAACCGTCTTTTTTTCAGCTTTAGCAATGAAAAACAATTCTAAAGGAAATTCTCTCATCTTCTGATCACATTTCTGGCTAGAATCAAAGGTTATCTGAATTTTCAACTTATCCTTGGCAGCACTCTACTTAGTTTTTCACAAACAAGCTCATCTACATATACTTATTTCTTTGATTACATTCATTTATGGACAAATTCATAAGTTGGTAATATGGTAGGGAATTACAGTGTATCTTCAGTATAGGAAATTACTCAAAAACAATAACACAAGACAGAATATCAGTTCCCTGGTTTACCATGGAACTTGTTTAATATTTGAAAGAGCACATTGGGATACAGAGTGTTTAAATGCCACTTTACAAATAAACTGCCAGTGTTTCTTTTCATATTTCTTTTCCCTAAAAAGACTATGAATTCTGACATGTCATTAGGATTACATTTGAAGAGGTTTAGTTAGTGGGAACAGGGAACACTCAACGTGTTGATGTTAGTTTTCCTGTACCTTGTTGTATAGAAAATACATGTTTCAGTTGCTAGTGAATCTCAGAATTTCTCAGCACAGATCAGATAAACCAGACAGAGCAGACTTGAAACACATAACAAGGAAAAGATTCACTGTGAATAATATTTATACTTATGAAGGACCTACAAATCAATGTTTTCCAAGAGATGACTTACATCCCACAGTAATAAACTTTATTCTTTGTGGGTCTTTTTTATATAAAAGAGTAACAACAACTCTCCTGTTGTGTTTTAGATTTCCATACTGGGGAAGGGACCTTCTGAACATGCTAGTATCGACAACATTACCATGAAAGAGAAATGGCTCTGGGAGGATTCTCTTTAAAAGAATTCTTACAAAGTTGCTGCTGAAGAGAAACTGTTCCCTTGGGCCTGTAAAACACTGAGAAATTAAACAAAGGAAGTGATTTTTACGTTCTGCAGTATTCTCATAGATGGAGAAATTTATAACAGCCCATAGCTGGCTGTCAGAATCCATATTCATACACAACTACATTTTAATAAAAGGGTGATAGATGACAACTAAGCTACCAATAACCTACCACAAGCTACATACAGACCAGCCTGGCCTGCTGAGTACTGACTTTGACGTAAAGTCCAAGCTGCTCTCTGGTATCTCTAGAATACTCCTTTGCAAATTTTATCATTTCAGACTGACCACAGGCATTACACCACGAGAACAGCAAATTCTCTGAATCACTTCACAACACAAATTTCAGCTCAAATTATAGCAGAAGTAACAGTCAAATCTTCTTCAGTGCTTTTGTCACTTACTTTCTTCCTGTCACAGCAACAGATATTTCCAAAAGCAGTTTCTAAAATATATTAATGCTTATTTGAAATCTGTCTGCTTAGAATTTATGCAGGCAGTACATATTAATGGTTGATCAGTGAGAGACATTGGCATGAATTTCATAGCTTGCACATTTCCAGATGTTAATAGGCAAAGTCTAAGATTCACGTCAAATACTAAAGGAATTCCTCTGACAAAATGTAGACTTTTGTGTCGGTGAACCTTGGCTTTTTAAAAATGCTAAAGCACAGCTCATTACCTGTTTCTTTCAATCTAAGTATTCACCTTCATTCAAGATAAATCAGCTTCAACAGTGCAATGTCTACTGCTAGATGAGGTGAATTCTACCTTCGCTGGGCAAAAAAAAGCTGAAAGCTGAGCTCTAAGTTTTTGGCTTCATACATTCCACAAGGTAAGGTAGCATCCAAATTTATCTCTTCTATTTCTTTTCCTTCCTGCTCTGGGAACAAGCTTATCCAACATCTACCCAAACTGTATGACACTGCCTTGTACACTTTTGAGGCCCCATAAGCTCTTCAATGCCTTCCCCCCCAAAAAAGCCCACCCTATACTATAGCAGTGTGCCATTCCCTTGGATTTCTAGATTTTGTGAAAAGCTTATAAAGAATTAGAAGACAGTTTGTTTGGAGCTGATTTTACCAAATACTTAACAAATAGATCCCTGTCTATGGGGAAATAGAAAACAAAAGCAGGGTGCAGCACTGTAACCTTGAAGTTTGTAGCATAATGCTTCTATTGTGCTTTTCAGAACTTTCTGCGACACAGAAATACTGTGCAATATAGCCAAATTCACCCCGGATATCTATTTAAACAAGGAATTATCTTTGTTGTACAAGTAGGTTGACAGCTACCCATAAAGGAATTTGAAAAAAAAAAATAGGTGCCATTGATTTAATTTCACATTTAATAAAAATGTGAGCATTCATTCTCTTTATGATTGTGAAAACAACATTACTGAGTTACAACATGGCACAGCGTTAGGATACAGAACTGAAAATAGCATAGAGTGTCTGATAAGAATAATGTTGCACATGAAAGCAGGGTTGTGTTTCTTCTTTAACATGTTAAACACAATATTTACTGATCATTCTTCCTCTTCCCACCATCTCACTTTCTGTTCATAGTCAAACCTTTATCTTTAAAGTAAAGTAAATTTAACATCCTCCATGCAATCAGAAAAGATCTCAGTAGGAAGTCTATGAAAGAAGACAGTGGGTATGTACTAAAACAGCCTTATATTGATTTAAAGACTGCTGGCTCAAAGAATGTACTCTCTTTTCTGTTTTGTGAGTTTTCAGCTGCACATGCTGTACGCTGATCCTGACCTTGTGTTTTTGAGATCAAGGGGGAAATTATAACTGGCACCATCTACCTTCATGTGATGGACATGAAAGGACCTAATATGGATTGTCCTGCTGTTGCTTATTTAAATTCTGATACAAGGTCCTTCAACATGGATATAGCCTGGATACACCACAGGGAAAAGGCCATGCAAAAGTACATTCTTCTGTGAATGGTTTGCTTGCATGAACTTTGCTAATCATGTTTTCTACACTCAGAACACCAAAGAATGGGAGAAGCCCTCTGGGACCTTATTCTGAGGGAACAGATACAAGGTGTTCAAGCCTAGAAGCACCTAGCTTTGTATTTCTTTGTTTTCACCTTGGCAGTGCTAGGTGCATAGTATGCTTAAATCCCAAACCAAATGTCAAGAACAAAGGACACAGCACAATTACGGGGAGGGGGAGTATTAAACCAGATGATCTTAAACCATTCTGATCAACTGCAAGAATATCTTTCCCAAAGTGGAAAGATATCTATTTTAAAATATTCAGGAATTCTTTCAGAAATATTTCCATTGAAATAACCAACCAGGAGCAGAGAACTACAGGCAGGTGTAACAACTGGGAACAAAAACCCTCTTTACAATCCAGCAGTTCACCTAATCTGCTTGAGAACATGATCCTCATCAGGGTCTTCATAAACCAAAAGTGAAAACAAAAACTTTCCCCGTTCAGCATGTTAGGCATGAGAGCAAAAGACGCACTCAGGCAATCTGATAGATAAAATGAAACAAACAATAAAGAGAAGGAAGAGAACACAGCCTACTACAGTACATGGACAAAAGTTATTATCAGATCAGTAATTAATCTTTGTGCCAATCTCTCCCTGTGGGAATGAGGGCTCAAAAGTACCTATATAATTCACACAACTGTTTGTTAAGTGAGATTGGATGAAGAGTTCAAGTTCTTTTTTTCTTTTTTTTTTTTTTCTTGACAACTTAAGACATCCTACATGGCTCTTATTTTAGTTATGGGTTATATATGGCATTATTTTCAGTTAAAGAAACATTTAGTTCACATTTAAGCTATGATAGATATAGGCTCTGTGTCTTTTTTGCCACCTTTACTTTGAGGTTCAAACTCTCCTGTGTGTCTGTCAGGTTCCTGATTTTAATAGTTTGCTCTCTGACATTAGTTCAAAAGGACAGCTGTTAAGCCAACGGACCAATGTATCAACTACCTGGTGTAATACAGGTTATCTCTTGTCCTGGACTATCAAAATGATGTGGATCCTAAACCAAAACCTTTCCCTTTATGCAGCCTTCACAGATCATCTTGGTACACATCTGACCCTCAAGACTAAAAAAGATGTAGATGAGAATAGCTATGGCACAAGCCTTGTTGGACTTACTACATCTAGAAGAACTTTAGGATATATTTGGAAGGATTAGAAGGAGCTGAGAAAAATCTTCACTTCATCTACCAATGTAAAACATGATGAAAATAGCCAAGGAATAGCATTACTCAGAATAGTAAATTTTATTTTCGGAGAAAGGGACTAAGTGATGAAGAAGACATTACAACTATGGATGTTTCGCGGTGAGAAAAGACAAAGACTGTGCCCATGTATTTTAAGATGTAGACTCCTCTTATTTGATAAAATCTGAATTTACAAGAGAATTTATAAAAAGTCTCTCCTTTTTGAGATTTTATAATGTTATCTCAAATCTATTATGAATTTCCTCTATTTCTACGTTTTAGATAGCAAGACCAGCAATAGTAATTAAAATAGACATAGTTCAATATTATAATGTGGGGTTTTTTGTATTTAACTTCACCTTTGTTATTTCTAGGTTTCCAAAATTTTACACAGGTTGCTGATGGTGTTAAATAAGATCTTTCTTTAAATCATGAAGAATGGAAAATACATTATCAGTGTTTAAGAAATAATAATAATTAAAAAATGCCAAATAGGAAACAACTCATGGAAAACAGTCTTGGCATTTGCTGATGTCTTAATCCTCCTGTTTAGCAGATGATCATTCAGAAATCTATGGAGATTCAGCTCTCTTCAGTATTAAGGTCTTAGATTTCTAGAACTCCTTTGACTGTATTTTAAAGTCTGAATATTAAAAAAACCCAGAACTTGAATTTTAATGGTCATTGTTCCTTCTATTCATAGACAAAGGTCATGTGCTGTGCAAAATATATAACTGTAAACACAATTTTTCTAACCTAATCAACACAATTTTAATGATATCCAGTATAGACGATGCAGTAATCAGCATTTGTTTTAACATTTTTGCCTCAAGGTTTGACCATTCAACATGAAGCTAGAAGACAAAGTTCAAGACGTAGTGCATCAATGAACTTCCCATTTTAGATCACAATGATTGAGCAACTAGTTACATCTACAATTTATCTGCCTTGTAGATGCAACTTAATCCTTTTCAGATTGCCAAAAGAGGTTGGGTAATTTTATACAGAAGTAATATAAAATATAAATTACATTTGTGAAATGTACATTTGTAAAATTGCAAACTTAAGTATGCAAATCAGAATAAATCTGCTCAGTATATGACCCATGAGAATACACTACCATGGCTTAACACAGAATGGCTTTCATAGAAGTTTCTAAAACCTTTTATAGTTCTGCAACTTAGCAATCATTTTCATAATAAGTCTCAAACTACTGACAAACCTTCAAGGAGAATGGATATATTAACTCTAAATCTTAGATACTAGTCTGTACAGAAAACTGGTTTCTGATGCAACTTGCATTTCAGAAGTAAACATAAGCTATATTAATGGACAGACTGGATTAAGAAATAAAAGAATATTATTAATTTTAGATCTGTTTAAACACATACAAAGACTTGTTTACCAAGTACTTTGTAGTCGGAATATCTCAAGTCATTTAGATTTTTATTTAACGATGCAAAGTTAGTGTGATGATCTGAAGCTTTCCAATCTCAAGGTATCTAAATTATCCACCCTAGTCTGTTATACCAGCATGGTCCAAACCAATTTGTACCCCATCCTAGCAAGTAGGACAAGCCCACACCGTGCATTTTGTGGGGCACGATTCCCAGTTTATCTGAAGGGAGCTTGGGTAACACTCTGCTCAGAGACTTGCTCCGTGAACCATAGTAAGGGGAATGGTAAGGTAAAAGCCCAGCTAAGAAGATAAAAAAGCCCCATTCCTTTCAGAACTGCCCTCCTGATCCAAAGGGAAACACTGATGCAGGAGTGTTCAAAGTCCAAAAATTTGCTAGCACACAGGTGGATGTGCGTGGTTTTGTGAGACAGATGATTAGATTCCTGGAAAGCTTACAGTCATATGTTTTGTCATGAACAGTTTTACACCAGATGATACATAGATTTTCCCAGTTAGCATATCCTGATATGTACAGTCACAACTGTATTTCAAATTAGAATGTTCAGATATAACTCAGTTTAACAAATACACATGTATTGCCAGTGAATGAAGGGGGAAAAGGGGGTGTGTGGAGTGAGAACAGTAGCTGAACCATTAGAAATCTTTTCCCTAGAACAAGCTGTCACCATCTCTTTTCTTGTTTGTAGAGATGTACTATGGAGACGTATCTTAAAAATTAGTTTAAAATGTTAATGGAAGTGAAATTGGAAGATAATCTCTGTTGGCCACACCAATTCCTGCCAGCCCCATCGGCAGGATCAACAACTGAGGATCAAACTGCCTTGGAGAAATAGACATCTGATAAAAAATTTAATTTATTTTTAAAATTAGGCTGAATGAACTTTGTGAACTTCGGAATACAGTCCAAATCCTGACTCCTTTTATGTGCTATTCTTGATGCATAACCTTAGAATCTAAATAGATACACCTATAAGGGAGATTCAAAGAGAAAGAAGAAGCCAGCTGATGGAAATCTCAATAAAATATACTGTAACTGTATCTAGACACCTATTATTACAATGTTGTATACTAACACATGCATGCTACTGAGGAAAATCTTCTGCATTTATAAACCATAGCTTGTAATCAGACGTTTTGAAGTTCCATGCATTAGCTAGAATGCTAGCAAGCCTGATAGAAATTAACAGACTGTGCAAACAGAGCCACAATACCTCGTGTGCTTCCTTTACAGTGAGTTGTTAGAAAATAGAGCAAGCTTTCTTCATGTAAGCTTAGCCTCAAAAGCTTTAATAAATGTGACACTGTGGCACCTTAAATAGCCTATTAACAGGAGAAGTAGATCAGAGAAAGCCTTCATGTCAAACAGCCTGTGTGACAGGCAACAATACCATGCACATGCTCTGAATACTCATCCGGCATTATCATAAACAGCCTCAGGAGGAAAGGCAAGAGAGGTGGTAGGGTGAAATCTGCTTATTCCAAGCAGCCACGGTACCAAAAACATGCAACAAGCCTGCCTCAAATAAAACTTTTCATGGAAAACATCAGCCACAAGAGAGAGCACAGGATGGAATTTGTAAGAAATGCAGTTCACGCGTGTATACATGTATTTTACATGGTACTAATAATCAGCATAATGTAAGAAATAACTCCAAACTAGCTGTCTACATTACTGTCTCTAAAAGCAATCACAATAAAATAAGATAATCTTAACTATCCTTGGGCTGCCAGAGAGCTCTCTAATTGCTCTATTTAAATGGTTCCGTTTCAATTAAATTGAGGGAAAAAAAAAATAGAATTAAGTGCTTCGCCATTTACAGTACTTGAGTGAATACAATTTACGTAATCTGTGTAGGATCCCCATTAGCAAGGTTCATGGTAAGAAACCATTGTGATTAAATCATTAAATCATATCCAGGAAGAGTGAACATTCCCATTGATATAGAAAGCTTTGATGAGATTTTAAACAATTAGAACCATCAAGTGCTTTTATGAATAGCAAGGATTCTGAAGGCAGAAAAGGTTATAAAAATGGCATTGTTTTTTTAAAAAAAAACCCCACACACATACTATTTTACCCTAATATGTTTCACTTTGGTTCATTAACACTGTTACAATTTACATCCAATTTCAGTCATTAGATCTCAGTTCAGCACTTCAGTATTTCAAGCTCTGGTCATTAATCTGGATTCATACAACCCATTCCCTCTGCCCCTCCCTATCTTTTCCTCAGAGCACCCTTTTCAATAAATGATTCCCAAATTGCTGTTTGGACAGTAATTTCTAATTTCCGTGGTTACATTTCCCTACAGAGCTGCTGCTGATATGAAAACCACATTGGAGAATCAGTACAGTATAAGCTAGCTCTCAGCTTTCATTCTGGTGGGGTTTTGATTGGGGTTTTTTTTTTTTTTTCTTTTTAAATAGTTTGGTAGATCAAACTCAAGGCCAGAAAATGCATCCATCAAAATGTGGATCTCATCAATAGATCCTGAAGATAGTGCTTATTAATTTCTTTCAACAGTTTTATAACTACTAGAATGCATAGAAAAGTGGAAGTTTATCAATAAAACCAAATTGTCTGGTGCCTTGCCAATACAAAGGTATCACTGCAAAATTAGGTTGTGGTGTCACACCATAAATGACAATGGCCCCAGCTACAAGATCAGCCATGGCTGTCTCACAGACATGAGGTTATAAAGCAACCTACAGCTCCTTTGAAGCACTCATTGGCTTATCTGGAAATCCTTCCTAGTTCATGGATCATTGACCTGAAAGGTAGGTTTATGAGAGAAATACTAAGACATTGTTTTCCCAAGTGCCATAAAAACACTGCTACAGTTTTAGAGATACTCTTTAGTCTTCTTGACAAATTCATGACATTTGAAGTTTTAGCTATTAATAAATAAAAATCTAAGAACAGTGGCAATGATTATTTTTTTGCCTTAGCAGAGAAGAATGTTATTGTGAATATGTAAAATAAACCCATTTTAAACTTAATGCTTCACAAAGTTTATAGAAAAGATGCCTATAAGAAAATATTTTATTGATGATTTAATTTTCTTTCCAGTATAGCTGAAGATGATTCACACCTCCATCTTCATTAGGAACGGTTCTTCTATGAGTATGAATTAAATCTGACCACATTTCCTTTTGCTAAGCAGGAGAGGACTAAGGAAATTATGAAAATTTTTAAAATATTTTCTTATTTTCTGTAGCATTATCTTTTTACAAATGGGCATGGTGATATTTTCTCATTAAAATTGCAAATGGCTGTGAACATCTGTCTTTCTCAGGTTCCTCTTCTCTGCTCTTCATGATATCAAACTGACACTTTTTCAAATGTTTAAAAGTTAAGCTCTGAAGATTACTCATCTTCCGTGGTTTCAGTCATGTTAAAGACTTGCTGTGCACAAGACTGTACTTCTGAAGCTTCATTTCTCACCATTTTTCTGACGATTCTGAAAGTTAATTCTCAGCCTCTCCATCTGCAGACTTTGCCTGAACAACATGCTTGAATATCCAGGTGATCTCAGTTGATGCTCATTTGTTATTTTTCCAGAGTTTTTCAGTTTACCCCTTAAGGAAACTTCAGGTGTAAACTGGTCACTCACTATGTTTTAAGTCACCAGGGTTTGTACATAACTGAAGGCTCAGCAGGGCACAATCTTTCCAAAGTTTTCAGAGTGACTAGGATCCCTGGCCAGTTAATTCTCAAGGTATCCTTTCAGAAGAGCTTTTAGCTTCTCCAAACTATTTCGATAAGTCAGTCAGTATTTTGAAGGACAGAAACTGTCTGACTGCCTCTAATGCATGAACATAAACAGAATAAATAATTGTAGGCTCTGCCTTCGCTCTTCCCAAATGGCCTCACCTAAATGAAATTCTGACATCTTACTAACCAGGTCTTTCTACCACTATCCACACCATGAGATTGTGAACTTTGAAAAAGATAGATCAAAAAGTAACCATATGTCATCTTTGCCCTTGCTTCTACCTCGTGTGCCAAAAGTAGATTTATAAATCATTGTTAGGTTTTGCAATCAGGTTGCCCTGTTTCAACTTTCCTTCTTCCTCTTTTTTTTTTTTTCTTGTGACAGTCATTGTTCTGGCCTGGTGCTTACATACATTCCTGTCTTCAACACATTCCCCATTAAGTCGTACTAAACTGACTTCATTCTGAACTGCACCTTGACCAGCTGAAGAATTCAGAAGTTTAACTACAGATAATGCTCTGAAGTCCAAGTGTTGGGACTTCAGCTCACATTTTCTGTGTCTATTTGCTTTTCAGAACAAGCCCAGTGAGTTCATTAAGTCTTGCAGAAATAATAATAAAAAAAAAAACCCTGTCTTGCAACATTGGCAAGTGTCAGCCAGCTTAAGAGCTGAAAAAGTCTTGGCCCTTTGATCAACTCCAACAATAAACTTTCCTCATAATAGTGCAATTCTTTTGAAAGAAAAAAGAAAAAGAAAAGAGGTTTGCTGTCCATTGTAAATATTTTCTTTAGAGTACGAAACTACCTAGAATGTTGAAAGCATTTGTCTTTCAAGGGGAGTTTTAGGGAGACAGATCTAGTCAGAAAAAACTCATAAATGGTCATAGAATAACTGCAAGTATTAGGAGAAGGGGAAGTATTTTTGCTACAGTTTTGGGAAATCATTCTTAAATCCCTTTCTTTCAGAGAAACTAGCTATATTAATGAGGACTAGTGCCTCCGGTACAAGATTTCAGTACTAGCCAATTAAAGCCTTAGACCTCTGAGCATTTCCATAGCTTCTTAAATGAAACCAATGCGTGTGAATATGTTCACAGTGACACTCTGTAACAGCTTTGTACAGGTTATATCACTGCATTCAATAATGCAGCCTTGTGCACTACAACGCCCCAGCTGTAAACTTCAGAAACCGTTGTGAATTTAGCCAGAGCAGATTGCAATATTTTTCACAAAGAAAAGAACAATAGTATTCTAGGTAAACTACCATACAAAAGCATATGGCAATGTTTAAAAGGTACTCCAAAATCTCTGCACTAATGTAGATATTACCATAGGGTTTGCAGCGCTCATTGTCAAGTGTATTAACTGTTTTTTTATCAGTTGTCTACACATATTAAAGTAGAAAAAATAGTTTCCACCTATTACTATCAACTATTACAGTTTCAAAATATTGTGTCTTATAAACAACCTATGATAGAAAGTTCAGAAAAGTAAAATTGACTTAAGCATTTAATTATTTTGCCATAATCTCCTCGTCCTACACGTTTATGTCTTAAAAAACATTAATGATTTTGTGAATATAGCTACTACTAACCTAATAGAAAAGGCTGTGCCAAATGGAAAATAAAGCCTGTATAAAAAATGTAGATGGGTACTCAGGAGAAATGATACTCATTGATCTCCCCAAAAAATGCTTGCCCGTATAAAACACAGCAGTTAACACTGCTTTATATGATTCATAAGAGACTATGTGGCCATGAAAATAATGCTTGCAAATGATGCTTTTAGGGAACAGTAAGTTGAAGGCATAATGGTTCCTGCTAGTTTAGAGGACAGTAAAACAAATATTATCATATTCTCCAGATTTGTCATAGGGACACCTTGAAAGTTAATCCAAATTAACAAGAGGTATCAATTTAGACTGCATTCATTAAACAGTATTAAATCTTGATATTGACACTCTAAGGATTAGAAATATGGTCATGTTACTGCAGCTTAACAAGCTAAGCCATAGTAACAAGCTTTGTATGTACTCATGCATTATAAAATATGTAGTAAGATGAATTAATTTAAACCTCTTAAGTGAATATATTTAATATCACATTTGCTGTGTACTAAGAGCATATGCACAAATATGTACTGCAGCTAAGCTCATGCCTAGGAACTAATTAGTAAATGCCTATCTATGAATATTTAGACTTACTCTGACCATTGCAATTAACTCTTTTCAGACCTAGCGTCTAGTATATATTTCAGGTATGAGGATTCCAAGGACTTAACTTCATATTCCTTATCCCATGGTTTTTTTTCAGCTGAAAAATTAATGTTCTCTTGTTGTGTAATAATGGTATATACATGAAAGGGCCAAACCACCTCACCACCTCTGCTTTCCAACATCTACATTTTGATGCTCCTTTGTCTACTGGTCTAAGGACCAGCATCCACTGGTAGGAAGATGTGTGAAGTTACCCAATGACTAATTCAGTCGATTCTGAACTAGTTTTAAATAGTTCATCATTACCTAACATTGCTTCTTGTAAAGTAACCTGCCTTATAATGCGATACTTAAACTTTGAAAAGAACAAAAAGTAGAGAGTAGTGTAATGATTAACAGTAGAACCTGCAATCAGTTCTGAGAAAATCCATTTTTGAAAATGATTACACGTACAGTATCTCAAATGCAATGAAAAGTGAACAAACTGGCACTGTGAACCAAGAACTATACTTCACTTACTGCAAATCTCAGTCATTAGTGGGAAAAAGATAATGTATTATGGATGAACACCCAGCTAAAATAAATCTAAGCAATTCTTCAAGCAGGTATTTAAGCTCATGACTCCTTTCTTTAAAAGTAACAGGTTATTTTCATTAAGACACATATCTAGAGGAAAGGAAATGCCTTTTAAGAAGGTCTCAGATTTACTCTTAGGCATAAAAAATTCTAAATATCAAGGGGGAAAAAAATCAGTTCTAAGTCACTGTTTTGGTATATATTGATTTGTGCAGATAGCTCTAAGCCTTCCTAAGCCTTTGTTTAGAAAAGGGAGTGAATTAGGCAGATGACAGAAATAAGCCCTTTCCTGGAAACCAACTCAGACTAGTGAGCCATGCAAGCTCCATGTAGAAGCTCACCGACTTCAATTTGATCCAAGGATCACCCCCATATTCAGAGATTCAATGAGCAATGTTAAGTCGGGGTTTATGAAGCCTCTGAGCATATCTCAATTCCACAGACTGATGATTATTCTCTTTCATCAAAGTTTTTAACCTTTTGTTCTTTTGAGGCTAGTGACACTGCTTAGACCAAAATATGCACTGTGTCCTTGTTGAGGACCAAGATCTTCAGTATCTTCTGAAACCAGGCTGTCACAGATGAAGTTCTACAGTAAGATTAATTTATTAATTACTTCTCTCTACGTAATCACACACTGTCCATTCTAGTTTAATATACTCTAGAGGATCTCACTATGATAGACACACTAAAAACATAAAATCTGTTAAATATCATTATTTGGAACAACATCTAATATTTAAATGTAAAATGTTTATTCAAGAGAAATATATTTAATTTCAAAGGCTTTATAATCCATGCTATCACTATATTAGCTAAATCAAAACATATCCTATGTAGAATTCATACTATTTGCATCCTGAAATATTATCTCTGATTTAATTTAATCCCACATCCTGTCTAAAAAGCATGTGTATGACACACTATATAACAGACTACACTAAAAAGCATCCTGGTCATACAGAAGATTAACCTAAGCCATTACTCAGGGATCTGAAAAAATCTTTCAAAAAAATCTTCTGTAGCCTTCCCATCCTTGGTGGTTCTTTGGCAGGAAAGTAGAAATTAAGAATTCACTGAGTGAAAAGCAAAAAGTATTACAAAATTTAGTACATTTTACTCGATGAGTATTTTCACTAGGGAAAAAAAAAAACTAAACAAACAATACAAGGGCATTGGTAAATTTCTCTTCCATTCCTGTTTATTTAGTGAATCATAGTCTTCAAAAATGTTTAAGTATAATAAATACTTGCTATAGAGTGCTTGAGGATTTTTATTGTACTTCCATGATACATGTAGTCATTTCATCCCAAAGCAATTTGTTTGTTCCCTAACTAGATGACTTGCCTCTGCAGACAAAGGAACCTGAAAAGACCACTGGTAATTGATGCGCTCAAGTAGAAAATGAGACCATCAGAGAAAGTTTAAGGGAGTAGGTAAACATAAACAATTAAAAAACCACAAGTGTTCATATCTTATAAGTTTTTCATGCCACATGTAAATCTGCTTTTCCTTGATTGAAAGTAAAAACCAGTTAAATAGTATTTGCCGACTGCCAAAATAAATTTTTCCCTTCCAATTTCCATATAGAATAAGTCTGCATGTATACGTGTGTGCATGTACTAATACATACATATATTCTTAAAGAGTTGTCCTTGTAACTGCATGTCGCTTTCTATTTCTAATTCCAGGCACCAGTGAACTATTATTTTTTTTAAAGTATTTGACAGAATACCTCTTTAAGGTATAATGGCATAAATTATCTTGAATCTCTTCAGTGTGTTGAGGAAAGGACATCTATATCTGTGTACACATATACAGGTGACCCTTTCTCACTACCAGGTCTCCTCATGCATATTTAAAAAGCACATTCACCGTGATGCCAAGTCCTCCATTGGTAGTTATGTGTTAACAGAGGCTAAGCTTTACTAGATCTCTTAAAGTGTCACAATTTCTCCAATAATTAAATTATTTCATAACTCCTACGGTGTAATTTTATTAACTGTCAAAAGTAGTCAGCTTCAGAAGACAACCCTTCCACATAGGTTTTCTTAAATTTTGAATTACAGTCAAGTGATAAGATTAACTGATTTGTGCTTTTTGATATTAATGTACAAAACTAATTAAGCAAAAGAATCCTAAGAAAATCAGCTTTCTTTCACACATAAAGCATATCTGACCATTAAACTAATCTTCTGTGCATATAAAAAACAAACAAACAAACAAAACCCAAAAAACCACAACGTGGGAAGAAATGAGAAGCACTAGCAGAATCACTATTAAAGAACTACAGAATCCCTTTTAAAGTGCTTTGATTTTCTGAAGAGCCAGTAATTTTGCTCCATACATAAACAAAGATGGGGTTTGTATACTTTGGAAACTCCACACTTAAGGAAATCTTCTTTTCTAACTCAATTTTATCAAATAAAGAGGTTTAGTTACAATAGATTTAAATGAAGCCTGAAAATGCTTTGCAATTTGCTTGTCTGAACATTGAGATCATTTCTTCAAAAGGCTAAAAATTAAAACCGTGGGGAAGTCAGAACAAAAAGTAACTCTCAAAATGCAGTACCTTAGCAGAAAATACTACGATAAATGAAATTTATAGTTTGAATAGAGCTTGGCCTGCCGATAAGAAACCTGAATTCCACTGGAAATAGGCAGTAGACTAGATACGGACTGAGAAGAAATTAAAGTGAAATATCGTCAGAGTGAAAGGGAAGGAGTCCACAAGGACAGACACAATACAGCACAGAAGAGAGGTCACACCATACTAAAGTCAGAAATGAAAGATCAAATGTTGAAACAGCACGGACAGCTGTATGGAGCAGAACCCTGGACAGAAGTGCCATTTTGTGAAATTTTAGCAGTAACGCATTTAACTATGGAAGAACAGTAATAAAGAAGGCGAACGCTTTCACCTGGCAGCCTTAACTAAGGATCAGTAAATTGTGAGGAGTAGGTCACTGCAAAGCATGACAACATTCCACACAGCAAAGGATTGCTTTGTTCAGCTGAGGTTGCTAATCTTTACAGGTAGTATGCCAACACTAATTTAGAGTTACCAGTAAAAAGTCAAATCCCCATCAATAACAAACAACAGCTATTCTGGAACAAGACATACGGAAAAGCAGGCTCAGGTTTGCTGACCCCTGCTCTCAAAGTGACCAAACCAAACCCAGCATTTTGTAGCTCCTTTCCATCGCCACCACTCCCTGCATATGCAGCAAACGATCAACCCTGAACCTGACATGTCCATCACCTCTCCATAAACTGGACCAATATCAGGGCAATTGTGACCTAAACCAGCTATACCTAGACAAAATGTAAGCCTGTAGAAATAGCAGTCTCCCTGTAGTCATGAGGTAGCCTTGCTATGAATAATCCTCCGAATGCAAATGTTTACATATTAAGAATTAATAACCAGTCTAATAAATATTTTCAAATTCTTCAGAAAAAAGAACCTTCTAATTCCACCAAACAAATAGATTTCCTATAGCAAGTATAACCAAAAAGACCTTCACAGCTGGCATAAATCATTATGTTGCCATTAACTTTAATGGAGAAACTTCAACTTCCATTACTGGGATCAAATATAGTTAATATACTTGTCATGCATGATATGTCTCCTATATACCTTTCAGGTAAAAATATTCAGCCCAGACTTCGTGTAAAAACATGAAAATACCCAGTCTGCAATTATGAAATCAAAAAGTAACACTACAAATGAAACACAGAAGAAAAGAGGAATAGCTTTAAAAGGGGGAAAACTCTGATAATGCAACATGTAATTAATATATGTCACATTTATGAACATAACAAGCAGCAAAAGAGTAGAAAACATATGGCAATCTCTTCTTTGACAGATGAGAACAAAGAAGAGTTAAGGCTGAGCCTCTTTTTCCCCTGCTCTCATCTTCTGTCATCCAAGGTAAAACTTGACTTGCTTGTCTTTAATTACCATGATGCCAGATAAAAAAAAAAAAAAAAAAAAAAAAATCCTCGAGACAGGAACACAGCAAAAGACAAAGGCAGCAAAACCGTCAAAGTGGCAGCAGAGCCTCCAGAAAAGAGAAAAACTCCCGAGAAAAGGCTGCATGAGCCATGACTCACCCTGTGGGAGATCAGCCTCTGCCTTGGGATGGGAACGTAACACTGTGTCACCGCTGGCTGTGGGAATGCACCTTGTGGAATAAACAAAAAACAACAACAAAAAAAAATAATAAGAGCATGCTAAATTAAACTTTATTCTTTTGTTAAAACAAGCCGGTACTTAAATGACTTTGCTATTATTAATCAGAGCAATGTAAAATCTTTCTGCACACAAAGCAGAGAAAATAACTTCCTTTCATTTCTCAGTTCCTTTTCAGTAGTTTTAGTTTTACCTTTGGAAAGACCTTGAAACAGTATTTTAAGAAGAAGAAACGGGAAGGTGCAGCAGGAAGCAAACTCCTGTCAGGGCTCAGTGCGGGCTGAGGGGGGGTGAGGAGTCATAAAATGGCTGCAGGGCACGGCGTGCCCCACACCACTGGGGTGAGGGAGCAGGGTCCGTGGGGGACAATGGCAGCCGAGGGCAGCCCAGAGTTATGACCCACAGGCACCTCTCCGTGAGGTACTGGGATCAGCCCCAGAAACAGGGGCTGAGCAGGTGGGGGAACCGGCCAGGGACAGCCAGGCCCAGTAGTGTCCCCACAGCGGGTGGGGAAGGTGAGGCTGGAGGCTGTGGCAAACCCAGAGCTGGCCCCGTACCCTGGGACTGTTCTAAAAGGGTGCCGTGCAGCAATGCCCATTCCCGTGGAAAGCAGAGAATACCCACGTGAGGGGAGCCAAAACCACAGGTGCCCTCAAGAAACTGAGGAGAACCACCTTGGCCAGGCCAACCTAAACCAGCCCAGGCGGGACACCCACCCCTGCCCGGGGGGCTGCCAGGCTTCCTGCCCCCGGGGTCGCTGCAGCAAAGTCCCCTCACAGGCTAAACCCCACGCAGGGAAGGATTGCGTCAGTAAAAAGAAGTTCCTGAAAACTTTTTCTGAAAACACTTATTTGTAAAACTGTTAGTGTATCAAAAGAACACAAGAGAAAAAACACGGTTTGTTAGAAGCTGACTTCCATTTTATAAGAGGAACAGATGTTTTATTGTAATTAAAGCTCATCTTTTTGTACAAGGTGACTCTTGGAGCACGCATATACTCCAAGTAAACAAGTCTACTGTATTGCTTTCATACGAATGTTGATGATCCACAGTTTTCTTGTAAATCTAGCTTACACTCAAAGAATTACTCTAAAAAAAATAAATCTCTATTTCAGCTCATATGGCTTTTCATTCTATTGCTTACTCTCCCAGCTAAGCCCTAAATAATTACTTTTACTTAGTATGTCTTGAATATTTATGGAAACTTCCTTCCTATAATATAAAAATGAAGCATAGACATCTGAGATTAGTAACCAAATGAACCCAATGTTGAGTTGATTAAAACCTGCTTAGCAGCAGTGTACCGCATTGTCACACTCATACAAGCAATTTTACACAGTTAGAACTATCCAATTACTTTTTCAAATATATTAGTGAAGCGTTGTAAACAGTGCAATGTGCTAGTTTAAACAACACACAGTAAAATATGTATACAGTTAAGTAAATCACCGTGTCAAGCTCTGGCTCTCTTCTAGCAATTATCATGTCGAAGTCAGCTCAAGGTCAAGTTCAAGTGGGGGCTGTAGGATGCAAGTGGGAACCCACTGGGTCATGTTCATGAACACCGAAACCTTGGGCAGATGCAGTGCAAGGAAGAAACAATGAATGTCACCTGGTAGGACACCTTCCTTCCCATCAGAAAATTTACCAAGTAAAACAAGGTGCATGCTTCTCAATGCTTATTTATCTCAGGATTTATTTCCTCAGGGCTTCGAGTTTTATATTATCTTTATAAAATTATATTATTCTATGCAGATTTTAGATGAGCATAACAGGAATTTCTGTGCTAACAAAAAACCAAAGTTAGTGTAACAGTACCCTTAACACAGGTCAGGTACTGGTGGGAAAGTAGCCATACGTGTTAGGCAGGTGATAAACAACCATATCTGTAGACTGAATTTAACCATCTAATCGGTGCCTGTACAGCAAGATAAAGATGCTACTATGGATGACACTTGCACGAGAGTAGAAGGAAATGAAAGCTGATAGGTTACTCATCATCAAAACTGCTAGCAGAATCCTACAAACCCACAAATTTCTGGAGCTGAGGCATGCTGATGTACCTTTCCCCTGCTTAGGACATCCCTGATGAAAGGCAATTTTCTGTAGACAGTGTCAACCTGTTGATTAAAACCTACATGACAGGGAAAGTACAAACTTGACTGTGAATGTGTGAATGATTCATTATCCAGATGAAAGGAGAGCTGCGCTTGACTGGGTACAAACATCACCTGCTTGTTTTCTTCCAGTTTTATGACTATCTGCCACTTGATTTTAGCAAGAATAACATAACAAAAAGGAGTGGCATTCATTCTTTCTTTCTCCTCTTTCATTTGCAGCAGGAAGATGCTGTACATGGCTGAGTTTTCAAATGAAGAATTTGTCATGTGTAAGTCAGAGTAACAACAAAGTCAGAACCCAACTTGCTGTTCTGACAACAGGAAAGTCTCCACTGAATTTTTATTGGTGGAATAGGAATGCTATTCATTTTATTTGATGGTTTTATCTGGAAGAAATAATGCAACAGACCATTGCTCTCCAGAAGTCTGCATCTCAAAACCTTCCGTTTCAGTATTAGTTGTCAGTCTGAATTTTGTACATCTGAAATAACTTAAATGTTAAAAGACAATAAATATATATTAAATCATAAATATTCAAGTCAATCCTCTTTTGTGTGCCTCAGCCTTCTTTTATATCATGGACATTGGCTTGATGTAGCAGACTTCAAGACAGTAAGGATTTTTGCTTTGGCTCCAGTGAATCCTGAGAATGCTCTTACCAATGCTTCTGCAACTGAAGGGTTTTCAAGTGCTTTTACAAATGAATTCTTAATCTAGTTTGGTAGAAATGTGCATTAAGCACATTTCAGAAAGAAATAAATAAAATGTTTGAGTTCAGAGCAGAGTAACGAAGGTGACCAATATTTTTACTCATAATGAAAGATTAAAAGAACTAGTGAACAGAGAGCTCTACTGAGCAGTAATTCAGGGGTTATAATGGTAGTGTAACTTCCCAATAGCAGTCCTTGGAGAGTATAAGATAGCAAGGAGGTCAATGGAGTATTTAAAGCATCTGAATCTAGTAGTAATGAGAAAAATCCCACAAAAAGAAATTCAGAAAGAATGCTGTCAAAAAAACACCAGAGTGGTCTCACTCATGAAATTATCTTCTAGGGGAAGGAAGCGGAGAGTGATGGAAATCCCACAGCAATGAAGTCTTTAAAAATAGGTCTGAAAATAAAGTACAATGAAAAATTCCCTCCAAGTGAAGTCACCTATTAAGTCATATCCATATCTAAGTTCCATTGGTGAATACTTAGCTCTATTGTTATTTTTAATACCATTAGTCAATAGTATATCGTAATGCTTTATGTTGTGGTGTCATTTTTTAAAACATATCTTTTACAAGTATCTCTGGGAGCAAGAACCACTAAAATGTTTGCAATTCGCAATCTAACATAAAAATCTAACATAAAAACCCTTTAAAAAAATAAGTCCTTTATTCAAAAATATGGTTTATTTTTTTGAAAAGGTTATCTTTCAGTTTAAACTCCAGACTAGTTTTCTTGCCCTCTCAAAATACCAAATTCTCCCACTGCAAAGGAAGGTGAGGAAAAGTTGGGTAAAAAGGACAGTAATTTGCTGCATCTTTTAGTGAAACAGATATTTTAACCACTTCTATGTTGGCCATTTTGTTATCAGCAATTGCATAAGCACGCGTTATTTATAGTTACCATCTAGCTAACTGCTTTTAGCTTCCAGAAAACCTCACTGAACTACAGAATTATCTCTTAAAATCTTATGCATTCTAATTCTGTATTTATACAAGTAGTATAATGCATGCTGTAGACTGACATATGATAGCTACTGTAGGCAAAAATTTTACAATCAAGATACACTATACAGAAGTAGGCCTCAGATGGAAGTGTTTTACAGGTAACTGCTTATTATGAGTCCTCATTAATGCTAAACTGTAATGGAATCCTTATGGAAATTTGTAAAAACAATTTTCGAGTAATTGAATTCAAAGTTATGGGGCACTTAAAGTGTTCTCTAGTAAACCAGTAAACAAGACTACAAGGAAGGATAAAGATTAAACAAGTAGCTTTTTGCTACCTTGAGAAGCTATCACCTCTGAACTGGCTAGATCCATTTAAGAATGCTTTTAGCTTGATAACTCTAAATTGCCAATAATTGCACTAATCCCACCGTTTACTGTTAGGAATTCACTTACAAATGGCTGACTGGATGCCTAACACACTGCACCCTTCAAACTCTGTTCAGTTTCACATATTAGTGTTAGAACGAAGAAGTGGGACAATACTTCTAATATTAAAATTTAAATTTTAAAAAATAACAGCTATAGTAGATACATGCTCTTTTGATTTTACTCTTCTACAAAAAGTGGTATGAAGATTAATGAAATTAAAAGATTTGAGATATCAACTTGGAACTGAACTCAAAAATGAACTTCTTCCAGATTCTGATTCTCTTCCCCTAGTTACAGATAAAATGGAGATTATCTGTTAGTAACTCCTGATTATAGTGGAAGTTCTTATATACATCTCAAACACAGAGCAGTAATAATTTTAATCAAGTTCCTCTCTTAATGATAAGAAGGATTGATAACATTTTGTGTCAGACAAGAACATGAAGCTACAAAGATGCAAAAGCGAACTCTGCCTTACAAAAAGAAAAAAGCTTTCTAGAACCAGAGTCAGGTCTCCTCACGAGTGTCTTTAGAAGTTAGATCTGCCAGTGAGGATAGATTTTTAGTGTTTGCGTCTATAAATTTTGCTTTTGGAAAGCAGTATTAAATTATTAATAAATACTAAGTTTTTCTATGTGACTAGACGTATAGTTGCATCATAGACAGAATATTCTGAAATAATATCCCTGCCTAGTTTATGTGTGTCATGATTAGAGGTAGTCAAGAGACAAGGAGAATGCTCAAAAAATAGGTAGGTTCATACTGAAATGAACGTTGAATAGTAACCTTTTTTTGTTATTTTAGCACATGGAGTGGGTGTCAGAGACCAGCACGTGCTCTGCAATTTAGTGTTCGTCTGTATAATAATGGCCTCTGTGGTCAGCAGCTTCACTGCTGGATCATAATAATGGATGGTGTCTAATCATCATCTCTTATCCACTACCCAAATGGCAATTATGGCCATTTCCTCACTGGAAACTGCAATCTCTACTTTATTTGGCACTAAAATTATTAGCTCTTTTAAAGAGTTGCAACATGGATTAATCAATACAAAAGCTGTTTACATAGTCCTGATAATGATCCATTATCCCTTAATCTGATTCTTGAGCTTCCACAGGGTATGAAGGTTTTTTTTTCTCTTTTTAAATGAATATCATATCTTTAGTAATGGGCACATGGAGAAGCTAAGTAGGCTCTCTCCCCAAGCTATATTACCCAATTCATTTTGTCTTTCAAGACAAGATTCATTTATGGAAAATAATTATATTCAGGAAAGGGAAGTAATAACATAATAATGTATCTACCTAATACAAACAAGTTTAAAGTGAAGTCTGACCTAAGTGTTTGCTGAAATGCTGGGATTAAAAAAAAAAAGTCTGTTTGGGCATGATAAATCATACCATTTACTAACATGCCCAAAATAACCTGGGGAGCGTTACAGTCTATTCCTAGACATAACTGTGTAGTGTATGAATTGCAATCAGTGTTATATATGTACTTTGTGATAACTTGAAAATGACGGTTTGTCACTACAAGTGTTACAGTCAACGCTTAACCTAGTTTGGTTTTTGACTTCAACTTGATGTTTGTTTTATCTTTGCAATTCTCTGATTAATAAAGTCATAGGAATTAAAAAAAAACAACCCAAAACCCCCAAGAACACCACCCATCCCCTCAGCACAACATGAGGGGAAGAACAATGAGATTAATGAAATAACTACGTGACAGAAATCACACAACAGTGACCTGAGCATGCAGTGAGTTCTTGAAGAGGTACACTGAACATCTGCAGTTTGAATATCTAGGGATGGCTGTGGAAAGCAAAATAAAACCCATACTGTCATTTAAATTAATGTTGTCATTTCTTTCAGATTCTTCTCATTCCAGTGGCAGTATTCTGCTAATTGGGGCAACTATTTAGAGTTTTACAGGTCTGCTTTTGAGCAGAGAAGAAATGGACTTATGTGAATATGAGTCTTACTATGATTAAACATTAATGTAGACAAGAGGTAAACCAGCATGCGAATTATCAATTCTTTCAGGAACCTCAAATCAAACTGACTGCTCAAATCAGACAGAACAGTTTATTCTTTAAGAACTAACCCAAATAGGAAATGAAAGTACCAGAGCAAATTTTCTTTGTGCACAGGTTCTCATACTTCAAGGTTCAGTGCCTCTACATAAAAGCATAAATATCTTTATCTCAGACTGAACATTGCTTTGATAAATAGCATTGGAGGTTATGTATCATAGTGTAACATATGACATAGCCTTGATTTCCCTGGACAACTCTTTTAAAACTCTTTTCTTTTTTCTGCTTTATCCCTTCTGTATTTAGCAAAACCAAGCAGGGATAGGGAAGGAGGAAAGAAACAAATACAGTCTGGTACAAAACCAAAAACCACCAGAATGTGACACACCTAATTTTCAAAGCAATTTCTTGGATTAAATATTTTTAATATTTACAGGCTTAATGTTGATGAGATGTACAAGTATCTTTACCTAGTTAATCACAATTTCTTAAAAGAGTCATCTGTTCATTGAGAAGAGGTGCTGTAGACTTTTGGCTCACAAAAGGTGAGTACGTATTGTTAAGTCTCAGAAAAAGCTGTTCGGTTCTTGCATTCAGACTGATTAAGAGACAGGTAGAATAAGCCTTACTGGTGAGAGACACTTTCAGAACTTTCAGTAAATCATTCAAACACCTAACATTAATAGCATTTTAATTAAAATTTCACAAAATCATAGAACAGTTAAGGGTAGAAGGGACCTCTGGAGATCATCTTGTCTAGTCTCCCTGCTATAGCAGGACGACCTAAAGCTGGTTTCTCAGGACCATGTCTAGACAGCTTTTGAGTATCTCCAAGGATGGAGACCCCACAACCTCTGTGAACAACTTGTTTCAGTGCTCGATCAAAATTTGGGGTTTGCTTTTTTTTTCCTAGATCTTTTCTCAGATTATCTACAGAGCTTAATTAGAACAAATGCTCTTTCGAAGGTAGGGAATAAAGACATGGTTACTAGGGTTCCTCTTATCTGTTGACACGGAAAGCAGAGCTAAACTGTTGTAACATTAAAGATGTAAATGTCTGTAACACAGTCTGGAAATGCTCTCTCTTGAGGCAAGAAATAGTATCTTGCACCATGACTCAATACCTTGTTTTAGGTGGCAGCACCAGTACAAAGTTGACTGGTGGAGTAGAAGTGTATTTCTCTACATTCACGTATGCAGAATCTAAGCCACTTGCCCAGATGCATATGTTCACATTCCAAATACCTAAAGTTAGGTCAGCTGAATACACTGCAACAGTCAAAGGAGACTGAAATAATATAGCAATACACCTATAGCCTTGCTAAACCACTCCAACATACTCTACAAAACTATTATGGAAATGATATAAGTTTACAGAGCTTTATCCAACACAAACTGAGAGACAAGATTAACACGTTTTTGTGACTAGAATTAATAAAACATTTCTTATAATGAGGTTGTTACCCTCAATATACTAATACCTTCCTTACCCAAGAATACGACAATGCTGTTATGGGTACCATTTTAGGGAAAGTTGTGAAGCGCATTTCTCCATTAATGCAAAAAAGCAAGTGCTTTGAGATTTTACGTATTTATTTACTTGCACATCACATATAAAATAGCAACCACATTATTATTATTGCTGGCCTAGTAATCCAATGTGGACCGTGTTCCTTAAAACACCTTTCAGTGACATAATACATACCATTTATTGTAATGTACACTTATAGAACCTTGCTTCTTTAATCCAACTTCATTTGACATCCATTTTCTACTGAAATTTCACCAAGACTCTGTTCCATGATTTACATACTAAATGAATTAACAGTGCATAATTATTTGTAGTCATGATAATCAGCTGTGATTATTGACCAAGTCTAGCCATGACTATGTCAATAAAAAACACGGTAAGACGCAATTAAGGCCAGAATAATATACTTTACAGCAAGCAAGATAATAAGAGACGAGTAAGTATCTCAAATCAATTTCTACTAATAGCCACTTTAACAAAATAATCAAAACTGCTTTACTCCTATTTGGGATTCCTTTCTATTAATTTATCATAGAAGCTGTTGTTTCATAAGCAACGCTTAACACTGCCTTCAAAGGAATAATTTTCAGTTTTCATTTATCCAGTCAGTGTCCATAAAAGTTCACTCACAAACAAACTTCAAAAGACATTTTGAGTTAATTGGTCATGAATTAGCTAAAAGAATAGTTCGCTTGAGTAAGTCTCTTTGTAGGAAAAAGAAAACAGCAGTTGAAGGTAAGAAAATAGATTTTTTAAATTCAAGGAAATTCAGGGACAAGAAACCCTAACACTCCCAGGAGTGAAATCCCAAGCATTTAACTGCTGTGTTTCTGACGAAAAAAAGATTCAGGTGTCCTAAACATGTTTATATGAGTGTAAGTGAAATATTTCCTCATTTCTTCTATTTATGACCTACCCATACCCAGACCTTAAATAAGCAAAATCACAGTTGGGATCTAAGTCTTGTATTTTGTTCTCTTTTCATGTCACCATACTCTGGTGGGGTCTTTGTTTAGTGGGGCACAGCAGTTTGCATTGGGTTCTGTTCCTAACAGGATTATTATTTTGTTGTTCTAATTTCCAACAACGTACACAAAGAGACGGGAATATACATGGCAACATATAAAAAGTTTCTCAGTCAATCCTTGCATCTCAAAGTCAGTGAAGTTGAAAAATGTCTGGAACTCAGTTGTCCCTCCCTGATTCACCATGGCAGCATGAACCGAAAAATACATATTGGACACACCGAGGCTGCTGTTGCATGGGGGAGGCAGATACAGCAAGAACAAGCGTGAGCAAGTGGAATACAGCCTTTGACTTCTGTCTCGAAGTGTTTTGCCTTCATGAATACTGCTTAGTGGAAACAACAAACAAGAGCCTATGTATGTACAGCAGACTCATTGATTTAGTCCTAAGAGACGAATGATCATTTGCAACTGCGCCTACTTTTCCAACATTAATGAATCATTAAGTATTGTTTCTGGACCTCCCTGACCTTTCAGTGATTAAATAGCTGATCCTATGGCACCGTAGAGTATTTCAATTCCTCGGAATGAGCGTTCTTAGAGATGGTAAAAATGATGCCTTGCATGTTTTATATACATTGTATTTAGATTATATATGGATTCCCAATAAATGTGAGATGAAACAACCACTAAACTCCTACCTTAATAATCCAAAGCAACATTTCTTACCCAGGCTTCCAAATCAGCAGCATTTGCCAAATGGCCGTGACAGGATGGCACGAATGTAGTGTGGGAAGCACTAATTACAATAACTCTAAGCTGGCAATGTTACAGCTAAGATCTTTTCAGGATCTTTTCTCTATGTCAATAGAGACCATTTCCCTCTCATTTTTTCAAAACTGAATTATTTGGAAAGAAATAAAATATTCCTTCCAAAGTACCTTTCCCATCACTATGGAGATCACTGCCTTTCAGAAATGTTCTTATTTTATCTACATTGCATCTAATGAAGACAAGGAAAAATGCTTTTACCCTCAGGTAAGTGAAATATTTCACTTATCCTAAACTCTTCGTTTAATTGTTCAGTGATTTCTGAGGCAGATAAAATTGATAGAAGTAGAAATGTGACTTTCTGGTCAATCCTTTCCACATTAAAAAAATATATATAAAACCGAACATTCCAAATTCACTGTATACCATAATCCCCAGGCACGTTATCATCTAGCAAATATTACAGTCTGGGTGAGGTCTGCAGCAGTCTTGCTATAAATTTAAAATTCACCAAAGTATTTTATTAGGAAACAATCAGCAAAGACTTTGTGATACACCAACAGGAATCAGAGAGGACAGAAGGGAAGGAGGAATGAAAGGTTAAAAGAACAACCTAATTGATAAAGTCTGGGAAAAAACACCCAGAAGCAGAATGTAATTTTAGAGAAACATAAGTGGTGGAGATAATGTCAAAGCTAGTTATTGCTTTTTGCACAGCACAGGCGATAGGACAGAAGGCACACACAGAAAATGGAACCTGGAGCAAGCCAAACTCCAGGTAGAGGAGGCTTTTCATCACTGCACGTTAATCCATTTCTGGAAGGTGGAGGTTGCTCTTTTCATTGATTTCTGTTTGTCTCAACAATTAGGTGCTCTTTGGCAAAAGAAGGTTGCAAACACTGGCTGAAGCACTCATGAAATCACAACATTAACTTGCAGAATTACACTGGTCTTAAAACAGAGCGCCTTAATGTGACTCAGATCTAGAATTGCAGTTCATTTGGAAAACTCTTTCCTGAAAAGCTTTCCAAATTATTACAGTTGGATTTAGATGACAAGTTACTGGGTTAGGCTTTTTCTGAAAGAACACTATAGGAAAAAAAAGAATCCTTAAATATTCATACCATGCCACGTTACTTTGTGCATTATGTATATTTATTAGCATAGAACCCAGAGTCTGCTAGGTATTATTGGGATATGTTGCAAAACACCATTGCTGTTTAGAAAAGCTCTCAGCCTGATGGGAATAAAGAAGGAGATTACTTATTCCTTGAAATTCCTTTAGCTGCTCTCCCTGTTCAGCAGCATGTTGCCAACCAAAAATCTATGTTATGTTTGGAACTGGACGCCACAGAAACCCCACTGTTTGGAAGAGGCAGCGATGGTCTCACTGAATCTTCTGAAGCTTCTGGCAAAAAGGAAGAAAATTCTTTTCCAGAAATTACTCTTCTCTACTGTTGTCTCAGAACATCTAATAGTTGTAACTGAAACCCTAGAGCAAGGAAAACTTGACTTACTTTCAAAAGTCCTGTTTAGTGTTTTAATATTTACCATTATTAACTTTCTTAACATCAGTTTGTAAGCTGCTAGGCTTGGACCTGTGTACACTCTTCTCTAGGACTCCTTTGTCTCTTTTACCTTATGCCTTTCTATGCAACCTCTGTGTATCGGCTCAATATGTAAAATTCTGCCACCGATCACACCGGTTGCAGCCATTGACACCAATTAGGATGTATTTGCTTGAGAGCAAGCATCCGCCATAAGATTTAAGAGATCTGGAGTCTTTGGATATTGCATGCTGGTTTTATAGAAGGTACTGCATTGGTAAAGAGAAGATAGAAAACCTCCACGTATGAGTGTTATGATTGGCATTGTTCTCTATCTTTCTAATATGTAGGAAAGAAAGTTAAAGTACCCAAAGAAAAGGATGCCTTACTAGTTTGATGTACCTGCAACTCTTGATTACATTCCTGTTGAACTTGGAATAATATTTAGCTGTTACTGGCAGTAACTTTGGGATGAATTTGCAAAGATAAGCTTCATATTTTGTATTTTCAACCTGTTAAGAGTGTTCCTACAAGAAAAGTTGCCAGAGAAAAGGCCAAGATAAATCTTTATTTAGCACAGAGATTTCTGAGTTAAATCAGACTTTAATTCAAGCTTCACTAGTAAGCATTTTACTTTGGGTAGTACAAAACAGCATTCTGTGTGTTAAGCTTTACACACTGGAAGGTACAACATTGGATGATGCTGTGATTTATGGTGTGAAGAACAAAACATTAGAACCAGTAATTTATTTTTTTTTAAACTAACTGTGCAACTCAGGATTATTTTTTTTAAACCTCTTTAGGAAATTGAGGCTTCTATTTTTATCGGCATTTTAACACACATAGGTGTAACTCTGTTTTTCAAGTGATTTTCCTGAAAATATTCCAACTTGATCAACTTCAGAAGATTATTATCAGCAGCTTGATTAAATAGATGTTGTAATTAAAGTTTCACTTACTTGTCTTGCTCTTGGTGTTGAAAAATCTGTTTTTCTAAAGTCTGATATACATTAGTAATTTAAGATTTTATTTTATTCATAATCTTAGAAAGAAAAATCATATTTAGTGAAACAGAATGGAGACTTAGGAAGAACAGTTGCAGATTTATTACTCTTTTGTCTTCAACTTTTTCTTTGCATAGCTAAGCCCAGAGAGATGTTTCTGAAAGGCACCCTAAGTACTACTATACCAAGTAGAACTAAACTGAAGGGAATTTAATGCATTGGGCTTTTATTAAACTTGCAGAATCAAAGACATTCTGTGGAACAAAGACAGCTCTCAC
Source organism: Aramus guarauna (assembly GCA_013400195.1). Taxonomy (NCBI): domain Eukaryota; kingdom Metazoa; phylum Chordata; class Aves; order Gruiformes; family Aramidae; genus Aramus; species Aramus guarauna. The sequence continues at coordinate 590,163 of VXBL01001272.1, forward strand.
CTTTTTTAAACAATTTTGTGCTATTCTAGGTTTCATAGGTTCTCACAAATTACTTCAATTTCTAAAAATGTAGCCTGCTACACTACATTACCCTGTACAAAAAGATTATGAAGAGGCTTGCCTTCCAATACTTATCATCACATTTTAATGGCACCCTTATCTAAAGAAATATAGCTCTGAAAACACAATAATAATAAAAAACTAATACTTATGCATTCTGCTTATAGGGAAAAAGATCAAACTGCTTTTCTATGCTAAACTATCTCTTATTTAGAAGTACTATGTTTGTAAAATCACAGAGTTAAACCTGCAGGTCCTCCTACTCATGGGAGGTAGTCTAATGTTATTCTTAACTTTTAGGAAAGCTTTAGCAAAATATCTGGTCATCTCCTCTATTTCTTGAAAGTAGGCAATAGGACTTTCCACAACTTATCCATGAAAAACAGCCTTAAGAGTTTCTGGGCTTTTCTGCAACTGTAATTGAGGGCATTGTCTCAGCAACAGACTACGCCCAAGATGGTACTTTTTGGGGTTCACTGCCCCTGTAGCGGAACACAAAATAGAAACAGTAGTTCGAGTTACGGACGTTTCCTAATGATGGAAAAAATTATAGTTATCAAAGAGCTGTCTTTAGTAAAAAGTTCTGTCCTATATTAATGACTTAAAAACCCCCCCAAGACTAATGCAAGCCTGAATGATTACATCCAAAGCAAAAAATTATTGAAGTCCTTAACTGCCGAACTTACTTTTCAATTTACAGAGACGTTACTTTAGGGTGATAATGATGAGTTCTCTAAATAGGTCGCTGGGCCTCAGCTGCTCAAATCCCTTCTTAATAATTTACTTGGGGTAGGTTGGATCTTTAAAGTTTGAATGAAACAACCAAGCTGCGATAAGCACAGAAGAGTACCGTCTGCTCTGAGAATCGGAGCAGAAGTGTCACAGCTGCCACTGCTGCCTGTTGTGCACGTTCCCTCTGAAAAGGGGTTGCACCAATGGTGGCAAAAAGCATAAACAGTGAGAGAAGCATTTTAATATGTAAGATTTTCACATGGGACTTAAGAATGAGGAAGAAAGCTATATTTTTATATTTCTATACAAATAGAAATGTAGGAGAGACCTTTCTGTCTAAAAGTTTCTACAAAGACAAAGGCAGGCTAAGATGGAGTTCAGAGATCTCAAGCTAGGCACCTATTTGAGGGAGGTTAACCCACGGTGTTTGATTAGACAGTAAAACAGGACTCCTAAATTTATCCTGGCGGGTACAGTTACAGTGCCGGTTAGGGGGCTAGTTCTGAGTACTGCCTAGCTTTTATCCAGTCTAACGCGGCATCCTCATTGATAAAACTGGAAAGCCCCAGATGAGGGCTAACCTTACTATTAGTAGATTTAATTTCATCTTAATACCAATTAGCGACCACTTTCTATGCCATCCTGAAAGGGAAAATGCCCCAGCATTTACCCGTAACTGCGATTGTACTAAATGCCTGCACTATAACTTAATGTAAAGGGGTGCATGAAAGTGCACTTAAGCAGTTGTATTCATTACACATACAAGGAAGGTATGAACTGGAATTTCACTGTGGAATTTGCAGCATGAAATGCATAAAAAAAAAATTTAGTGACATGTTGGAAGCCTGAAGATTAGACAGACTTGCTAATACCTGCGTGTATGGCTGTTGTTTGGGTCTGTCTCATAAGGATCGAGTGCCTCATTATCGCAGGATTATGTGTCATACACAGTTATATAGTCAGGTATTGTGCTCTGCCTGGGCATTAAGATGCTGGTCAGCAAGACTTTCATGCTAAAGCTCAATCAAACGAACTTTTATTCTACTTTTGAAAATTCCCAAATTGAATATCTTTTTACAAAAAAAAAAA